>SJYA01006127.1:0-22533 GCA_006410615.1 Neotragus moschatus | reverse complement strand
TCATGAAGATCTTTTTTGTATAGTTCTTCTGTGTATTCTTGCCACCTCTTCTTAATATCTTCTGCTTCATAGTAGATATTATTTTAGTAATAAGATATTACTATCACTGCATAATTTTCTAATTAAGTATTAAAAAACAGGAAGAAATGCAGAGCCTGCAAATGAAAACAGTTATAAAATTAAACTTTTATCTATTTGACCAGGGACTCTGCACAGAGTTAGGAGCTGCCTTGTCCCTGCTTCTTCACTTGCTCCATTCTTCCATCAGCTGAGCCATCACCCATCTAGGCAGTACTCGGATGCCAATGCAGATGCCCAACAGGCTCAAGGGAAGAATCCTCACTTTGGAACCCACTGGCTTAATATCAAGTGATTGCTTCCTGCTTTCTGTTGTTCCTGTTGATCCTCTAAGAGTACCCAGATTTTTGCAGGGGTTATAACCAGTAATACAGTCTCCTTTTAAATTCCCGACTCCTGATCCTAGCGCCTCCCTCCACACTTGGGTTCACACATTCCTCGGATCCCCAGGCACTAACCTCTGGTAGACTTTGATTGATCAATATGAGTCCCAGCATTAGCTGTCACTGCACCTTTGGGCTGAGATTCAAAACTTGTGGCCAAACTGTTAACCTTTCACTATTTTCTGGTCTAACCAGATACGTAGTCTGGCTTCTCTTTTCCTCACTGGTTTAACAACTAGACTGAAAAGAACTGTATCTCTTGTAAACCAGGGGCTTCACCCACAAACGAAAGCTACTGCTGCTACTACTGTTATAGATTGTTAAGATAACGACTAAAATACAGGAGAATTATGATGCCAAGATGAAAATCACAATGGATGCACAGAAATAATTCTAGACTATAGGTCTAGTGATTTTCCTTTATACAGTCCCTCTGAACAGGCACAGGACTTTTTAGTAAGATCTGCTTTAAAACTGGCAAACTACAAGGAGCTTGAGAATTCTAATAGTTTCTCTCTGTACAGACAGATAGATGAAGTAGATATATAGACAGGGTTTGTTATTTCATATAACAAGATATAAAGTAAATAACATTTAGATATAAAGCAAATAATAATTAGATATAAAGTAAATAATAATTCATATAAGTCCAAGTTTTGGCAAATAAACACATACAAATACAGAAAGGCAGCCTTTCACTTTCACACAATTCCAAAATTTGATTCCAGCTGCTTTCTCTCATGACTTCATCACACTACTCATTTCTTTAAATTAATTTCATCTGATTCCTAGTTAAGATTTTTTTTTTTTTTAACTAGAGATTTTGTGTTAATACAGTAAACATTGTTGTGCATAACATGGTCTGTAAGTCACATATATTCATTTAGTTTTCTTTCCAGGCACACATGTTAGTTAAAAAACAAAGAACTGTGCAATTCTGATGTTACTTTGTTTAAGCTCTTGTTTTGTGGTGTTTGATCTGTTTCCCAAAGCCAAAACAACTCCTAATTCAGAAAGCATTTTCCTAAGATGCAGACCACTCCCATTTCGGAGCGCCTCTTCCAAGAGGTAGAGATGCTACATAAACTGGGTCATTGAATGGAGCTAATGACGGGCAGAGCTGAACTCAATGATACGAGGTATGGAAGTAAGCCATATCCTCATTTTGCACACGAGGAAAGGGGCAATCGGCTGGCATAGTCTGCCCAATGATATCATAGTTAGTAAGTGGAGAAGCAAGTATTCAGTGCTGACTGTTTGATTCCAAAGTCTGTTCTCCTCCAGCCAATCATTATTGCCAAAGGAGGTAAGTGGATAAAAGGTAGTGCCAGCCTACTACCCAGCTATATTACAGGAAATAACAGGCTTATCATCTCTAAAGGCAAACAAAGCCAGAGCTATTTGTGCTCAGAAGATAATCAGGCGCCAAGTATCCTGGCTTAAAGGGAACAGTCAGTAACTTGCTGCTGACAAACAAGCACTTACACCAAGTACCCCCTCCAATCCTTTCTTCCGTCAGGAACTGACCTCCTAACACTCCACATTCCACAAAGCCTCGAGCACCCCCATCCTCCTCCTCTGCACCCAAACCTCCTGCCACCACCTACTGAAGCTCCAGACATCTGCGTCCTCGTCCAATATGCAACCTTTCTCTTCCACAACCTCTTAACCCCGAATGACCTTCTCGCTTCTGTCATTTACACACCCACAAGAACACAAAGAGGTCAAGCAATCTAACCCCTCTGCTTCCTTTCTTCAACTCTAGTTTACTCCTAATCTTATTTCCCACAGTGGCTATCTAAGAAGAATGTTCTCCTTTCTCAAGAACCCAGCCCCATTCTTCCCTTGCTCACACCAGATGGCCTGGCCTCCTGCTTCTCTGATCAACACTGTCTCCATTCATTCTCCTCAACTTGCCTGTCTCAGAGGAGGGGCCCTCTTCCTCTCGAAAGTTTACAGCTCTCAATCAAGCCTCCGGTCTCACCCTTTTCCATCTCCAGCTATACTTTTCTGTCTCCCTATCTCTGATTTTCCCACCATCACTCTTCTCTCCTCACAAGCTATTTTTCCTTCTCCTAGTCCCAAACTGACTCCAGCTGAAGCCCATCCTCACGAAGGAGAAAGAGCTGGAAGACAGGGCTGGAGAAACAGGAGACTGGGTACCCACACCAGCATGGTGCACGGCTATTTCATCCTCAAAACTCTCAGATCTTCCACAGCCATTCTCCTGTTTTTCAAATATTAAGCTGACACATCCAGGTTAAATAGTAGGCAAGGTCATGGAGCTAATGACTTGCAGAGCTGAACTTTAAATTCAGATTAGCTCACCTGAAACTTACACAATGTCCCTCTACTCGAGGCAGAGTCCCACGACACCACCTCACTGTTCTAAATTTAACAAATCCAATTATACATCCTCGGAATTTCCATTAGGAATTTTGTCTGAATCTCAAAACTTAACTTGTATCAAAACTTAACTCCTAATTCTGCTCTACTCCCAGGAACACTGGCCACGTATAAATATATAAATGGACACAACTCTCCTGTAATTCAAGTGATGGGTTATCCTCAGTCAGTTAACATCAGTTATGCCACACATTCCATCACCAAAGGCTGCTGCTCTCTCCTCTACGCTTCCCCAAACCTATGTAAGGGAACCACTTCATCTCTGCACTGCTACTACAACAGCCTAGTTACCGGTTTTCCAGCTCCTACAGCTCCAACTCACCATATGCACGAATGGTCAGAATAAAATTCCTAAAGTGCACATTTGATTATGTCATTATCCAACTCAAAAGCTGAATGAGTGAATCAAGTTCAAAGTGCTGAGGCTTCAAATGATTTGAGGCTTCTATGACACGGCCATACCAAGTACCTTTCCAATTATGTTACCCTGAGATGTCACTACTTCTAATTTCTAACTTAGGACTTTGAAATTACTAACATTCCTGTAGTATCCCACTTCCATGTCTTTCCTTTAATACACATATCCTAAACTGTCCCTTACCTAGACATTAGGACCCAGTTCGAATATCACCTTCTTTCTGAGCATCTTCTGATGTCCCTCTTTCCAGCTCTGGGGATCTCACAGCATTCTGTGAGAATATATAGCATTTAGCTTTATAAAGCTAAATATAATAATATTTAATATTTAATAATATAAAGTGCTTTATACCTAAAGCACTCAGCACATTCTCTTGAGTATTACACTGATTGTATCACAAAGCTATTTTTAGACTCCCTTCTATTTTCTAAGCTTAATAAGGATATAGGAAGATCCTATTCATGTTTGTATGTACCAGAGAAGGTTCTTCGCATTCAGAAATATTGTTAGTAGGGAATTTTAAAGAATCGAACATCTATATGAACACAAACTAAGTCACATCTTACATGTGATTTTAATTTGAAAAGCTAACTGTGTTTTTCATCCCCAAGAAATCTGCACAGCATCTACACTAGCCCATGAACACTGTCTCTCATTCTAAAATAATAGGCAGTTAGGTAGATATTTCATCTGCATAAACCAAAACTGTTTTTAGGTTTTGAAGGAAAATGGAGCAACAAGTGACCGGGTTTCCTGGTCACAGACACATGGCTTCTACAGCTCCAGTGGCTCCAATATCAAAATGCTGGTCATCAGGGGTCTGGTGACCCTCGGAGCACACCTCTGGAACAGACTTCTTCCCAGTTTTAGTACCTTCCCCAACTGTGCCTCTCTCCCTCGGTATAAAGCACACATATATTGTTTAGAGTAGTGGTTTCCAAAGGCTACATAAAACAGTAAGCCTTTCCATAAAATGAAAGGCTCCTAAACTCTCAACCCAGGGGATTCTACCGAGTTCATGTCTGGGAGTGGAGCTCAAGAATCAACATGTTAGGGCTCCCCATAGGTGACTCTGATGTTAGGCAGTGGACAATTGTTGACTTTGGTGGGCTGGGGGAGGAAGGCATGCTTTGGATGAGGAATTAAAGCAGTATATACATATGTATGTGTGTGTGTAATTTTTTAAACTGAGGTTTGTAACACTGTCCTTGAGAGCAGATCTGTGCTTTCAATGGCAGAAGCAGACTCGTAGCCCTCACTGTTCTGGAGGACACACACACTATGTCTGAGTCCTAAGACTCGGGAAGGCCACAAGCCTCCTCTCCCTACAGCCCTCCAACCATGACTCAGCACCCATCCTGAATTCTCCCAAAGACTGGGAGATTACTCCGGATTAGCTCTTGTTCCAGCCACATATTCCTTGATAACTATCCAGGGTGAGCTTTTCTTTCCTTTACAGGCCTGCTATTTAACTGCTTTCTTGCTTTCTTCCTCCCTCAACCCAAATCTGTGTCCATTGCTCCTTGCTGTCCCTGCCTTTTGTCAGTTTTCCATTAGTCTCTGAGTGCCCATGCCCTGCCTTCTAACTCACTTATTTCAGATAGAGTCTTCAGGACTGTTGCTTGTCTGGTCCAAACTTCTTATGTCAGAACTGAACTGTAACTTTTATGATTTCATTCACATTTAGAAAGGTTCTCTCTTGGTCTATTAAAAGATGCTGATGAAGGCAATCTCTGACTCAACTCTGAACTGGCCAAGACTTCCATGCTATAATTTATCACATATACTCAGTCCAGAATTAACCTCTTATAAAGGCAGCTTCAATCAAGCCTGAAGTGTTCTCCTGAGGACATGCAAACTAAACTTGAGACTATGTGGCTAAGCCCTCTGCGATATTCTCTGGAAACCAATCCTTGTACTCCAGCTAGGAAGGCACCTTTATGTCTTTTGCACCAATTGGTTCAAATCTAGAAACAGGTCAATGTTCACATGGTCATGCAAGTTTTATTGATCACACAGGGAATGGAGGGTAAAATGAGATTCATTTTATAGGCAGTTTACAGTAAAATCACTATCTTAAAATTAGGTACCTGTATATTAAAAATACTGAAGAAAACTTTTAAGCAATCTCCTTTTGTATCTCTACAGCACTTATGGTCAAACAATATATAATAAAGTTATATATTTTATCATCTAACTGCTCCAAAAAATAGCAAACCCATTAGGGTGGGGATGTTTTCTTTTTCTCTTTTCCACATTGATGGGTCTCCAGCGCCCCAACAGTGTCTAACAAATCATATGTGCTTTACTGAATGATGAACAAGTGAACTAACAGTCAAAGTGTATTACCTAGGAGCCAGGCAATCAAAGTTCTAATACTTGTGTGACTTTATAAAATCATTTTGCCTAAGTCAACATGAAAAGACTTTGATGCTGGGAAAGATTGAGGGCAGGAGGAGAAGGGGACGACAGAAGATGAGGACAAGGGGACGACAGATGAGATGGTTAGATGGCATCACCAACTCAATGGACATGGGTTTGGGTGGACTCCACGAGTTGGTGATGGACAGGGAGGCCTGGCGTGTTGCGGATCATGGGGTCGCAAGGAGTCAGACCCGACTGAGTGACTGAACTGAACTGAAATCAACATGACATATTTAGCTCTCATATTCTCCAAGGTCTCTTTCTACTCTAAGATACTAAGCTTGGGATTCTAAGAAATCAGGCTAACATTTCTGTTAGAAGTAGTGTTTTCTGAAAATTAAAAAAAAAAAAAAAGCTTGTGCAACTTCCCATTCTCACATGTACATAAAGAAAGTACAAGAATTATCCTAGAACTAAAGAAATGAAGCTCCCAAATAGAAAAATATAAACTACTCCACACCAAGAAGATAACAGTGACACAATACTGTCTTCAAAAGCTGTTTTCAAAGTGGATATAGAATGTACACAGTGGATAAACTCTATTAAGCAAAGCAGAAATTTAACCAACAAAAGTGCAAATTATGCACCTACCATACACATGGGCCATGGCTTACCTTTCTGATACCTGATATTTACTGACATGCAATAAAACATATTTCTGTTATTATGCAAAAAATTATGATGAAAATGTCATCAAGAGTATGCCTTTCTTCAGACTTAAAAGTATAAACTAATCATATGATTCCAAGGTCATTTTACCAAGGCCATTCTATTCATACTTAAAATAAAAGAAATATACTCCAAAGGTAGTTCTGTGATTCAGTGCAAGTACATTAAAGCAAACCAACCAAGTATTCACATTGTTAAGCTCTAAAGACAAGCTTCCCATGCCCTATATTTGTTATTGAGTCCAAAGTCGCTCTGCTTGCTGCAAGATAGGCCAATAAACTGGAAACGAAGTAGTGGGGCAAGGGATAATGACTTTATTTAGAAAGTCAGCAGACCGACAAGATGGTAGACTGGGATCAAAAAGTGATCTTACCCGGGTCTGGATGCCAGTTTCTTTTATAGAAAAGAGAGGGAAGGAGGTAAGGAAGAAAAGTAAAAAGGGTTTTAATTGTGCAAATATCTCCTGGAATGGGCAGACCTGGAATAGGGATGTCCACAGCCTTTCAGCAGTGGACAGGGTCAGGCTAGTTCCCTGAACAAAGGCACTTCACCATTCAGGCAGAGGGACATGGTTCCCCGAGGTTGAACACTATGTACAGACACCATAATAAAAGCAACAGGAAGCAACGTGGAGTCATAGTTTCTTCTTCCCTGTAACATTTTCTCCTGTGCATAAACCCAGAGAAATGGCCAAGTACAACACTGTAAGAAAGTTCATCTGGGGCAGCCTTCTTAAACGTTCCATAAGGCAGTCAGAGTAATCTTTTTAAATACAAATACAATGTCATTTCTCTGATTAATGCCAAGCAATGGCCTCCTAGCTTTTGTCTACCTGCCCATAACCTGCAAAAAACACCACCTTTTTTTCCCCTTTGGCTGTCTCCTTTCCTTCCCCTACACTTTCATTCATCCCTTTGCTAAAGTGTTCATCCTATTCTCCTTTAGCTACTTTAAGATTGATTTAAACATCACTTTTCTAGAATGTTTATCCTTCATCTTACTACTCACCTAACCAGACTTAAGTTCAATTCAGTCACTCAGTCGTGTCCAACTATTCACAACCCCATGGACTGCAGCACGCCAGGCCTCCCTGTCCATCATCAACTCCTGGATCTTGCTCAAACCCGTGTCCACTGAGTCAGTGATCCCATCCAGCCATCTCATCCTCTGTTGTCCCCTTCTCCCCCTGCCCTCAAACTTTCCCAGCATCAGGGTCTTTTCCAAGNACTATTCACAACCCCATGGACTGCAGCACGCCAGGCCTCCCTGTCCATCATCAACTCCTGGATCTTGCTCAAACCCGTGTCCACTGAGTCAGTGATCCCATCCAGCCATCTCATCCTCTGTTGTCCCCTTCTCCCCCTGCCCTCAAACTTTCCCAGCATCAGGGTCTTTTCCAAGGAGTCAGCCCTTCGCATGAGGTGGCCAAAGTATTGGAGTTTCAGCTTCAGCATCAGTCCTTCCAATGAACACCCAGGACTGATGTCCTTTAGGATTGACTGGTTGGATCTTCTTGCAGTCCAAGGGACTTTCAAAAGTCTTCTCCAACACCACAGTTCAAAAACATCAATTTTTCGGCACTCGGCTTTCTTTATAGTCCAACTCTCACATCCATACATGACTACCGGAAAAAAAAAAAAAAAGCTCTGTCTCGACAGACCTTTGTTGGCAAAGTAATGCCTCTGCTTTTTAATATGCTGTCTAGATGTATCATAACTTTTCTTCCAAGTAGCAAGCGTCTTTTAACTTCATGGCTGCAGTCACCATCTGCAGTGATTTTGGAGCCCAAGAAAATAAAGTATCTCACTGTTTCCCCATCTATTCACCATGAAGTGATGGCACCGGATGTCATGATCTTAGTTTTTGAATGTTGAGTTTCAAGGCAGCTTTTTCACTCTCCTCTCTCACTTTCAGCCCTGGTCTATCTTAAACATATTAGATAGATATTTAGATATTTATGCATAATATATTTTGCATTTATAGCATTTGACAAAATAGCGACTGAACTGTAACTGGTATTTAATGCTGGTCACCCAAGGAAAGGGTTTCCCAGATGACTCACCAAAGCATGTGACTTAAAAGACATGAGTTTGATCCGTGGGTCAGGAAGATCCCCTGGAGAAGGAAATGGCGACCCACTCCAGTATTCTCACCATGAAAATCCTATGGACAGAGGAGCCTGCAGACTACAGCATACAGGGCAACACACAGTCAGACTCAATTTAAGCAACTTAGCATGCACACATGCATCCAATGAAAACAAATACAAATTACTTAAGCTACAGAAGGTAACTTAGATGTGGTTAGCACTTGAATATCTAGAGAGTAAATAAGTTTCATCAATAGGAAACAGAAGCATAAACAGGTCAAAAAGAATGGAAGAAAGCTACAAAATCAAGTTTCGTACTCTAATATCTGGTTCTTTGGCTGCTTAAAATAACCAGCTAAGGCTGAAAATGGGGTCACTTGTGCAAAACTCCACAAAGCCAAAGCAAAAACAAGCCCAGGGGTGGATGTGACTGGTGATGGAAGTAAAGTCCTATGTTGAAAAGAACAATATTGCATAGGAACCTGGAATTCAAGGTAAATTGAAAGTGGTCGAATAGGAGATGGCAAGAGTGAACATTGACATTTTAGGAGTCAGTGAACTAAAATGGACTGGAATGGACAAATTTAACTCAGATGACCATGTAGGCAAGAATCCTTCAGAAGAAATGGAGTAGCCATCATAGTCAACAAAAGAGTCCAAAATGCAATATTTGGGTGCAATCTCAAAAACAAAGGAATGATCTCTGTTTGTTTCCAAGACAAACCATTCAATGTCATGGTAATCCAAGTCTATGCCCCAACCAGTTATGCTCAAGAAGCTGAAGTTGAACAGTTCTATGAAGGCCTAGAAGACTTTCTAGAACTAATACCCCCAAAAGATATCCTTTTCATTATAGGGGACTGGAATGCAAAAGTAGGAAGTCAAGAGATACCGGAGTAACTGGCAAATTTGGCCTTGGAATACAAAAGGAAGCAGGGCAAAGGCTAACAGATTTGCCAAGAGAACACACTGGTCATAGCAAACATCCTCTCCAACAACACAAGAGAAGACGCCACACATGGACATCACCATGGTCAACACCGAAATCAGATTGATTAATTCTTTGCAGCCAAAGATGGAGAAGCTCTATACAGTCAACAACAAGAAGACCAGGAGCTGATTGTGGCTCAGATCATGAATTCCTTATTGCCAAATTCAGACTTAAATTGAAAAAAGTAGGGAAAACCACTTTGACCTAAACCAAATCCCTTACAATTATATAGTGGAAGTGACAAATAGATTCAAGGGATTAGATCTGATAGACAGAGTGCCTTAAGAACTATGGACAGAGGTTCGTGACACTGTATAGGAGGCAGCAATCAAGACCATCCCCAAGGGGGAAAAAATGCAAAAGGCAAAATAGTTTTCTGAGGAGGCCTTACAAATAGCTGAGAAAAGATGAGAGGCAAAAGGCAAAGGAGAAAAGGAAAGAGATAACCATTTGAATGCAGAGTTCCAAAGAATAGCAAGGAGGGATAAGGAAGCCTTCCTCAGAGATCAACACAAAGAAATAGTGTTCAATGCAAATAATAGAATGGGAAAGACTAGAGATCTCTTCAAGAAAATTGGAGATACCAAGGGAACATTTCATGCAAAGATGAGAATAAAGAACAGAAACAGTAAGGACCTAATAGAAGCAGAAGATATTAATAGGTTGCAAGAATACACAGAAGAACTACACAGAAAAGGTCTTAATGACCCAGATAACCAGGATGGTGTGATCATGCACCTAGAACCAGACATCCTGGAATGTGAAGTCAAGTGGCCCTTAGGAAGCATCACTACGAACAAAGCCAGTGGAGGTGAAAATTCCAACTGAGCTATTTAAAATCCTAAAAGGTGATGCTGTGAAAGTGCTGCACTCAATATGCCAGCAAATTTGGAAAACTCAGCAGTGGCCACAGGACTGGAAAAGGTCAGTTTTCATTTCAATCCCAAAGAAAGGCAATGCCAAAGAATGCTCAAACTACCGCACAATTTCACTCATCTCATGTGCTAGCCAAGTCATGCTCAAAATTCTCCAAGCCAGGCTGTGTACATGAAGCGTGAACTTCCAGATGTTCAAGCTGGATTTAGAAAAAGCAGAGGAACCAGAGATCAAATTGCCAGCATCTGCTGGATCACAGAAAAACCAACAGATTTCCAGAAAAACATCTATTTCTGCTTTATTGACTACACCAAAGCCATTTACTATGTAGATCACAGCAAACTGTGAAAAATTCTTCATGAGATGAGAATACCAGTCCACCTTAACCTGCCTCCCGAGAAATCTGTATGCAAGTCGAGAAGCAACAGTTAGAACCAGACCTGGAACAACAGACTGGTCCCAAATCTGGAAAGGAGTAGTACATGAAGGCTGTATATTGTCATCCTGCTTATTTAACTTCTATGTCAGAGTACATCATGCAAAATGCCAGGCTCGACGAAGCACAAGCTGGAATCAAGATTGCTGGGAGAAATATCAATAACCCCAGATATACAGATGACACCACCCTCATGGCAGAAAGTGAAGAGGAACTAAAGAGCTTCTAGATGAAAGTGAAAGAGCAGACAGAAAAAGTTGGCTTACAACTCATGGCATCCGGTCCCATTACTCTATAGTAAAGAGATGGAGAAACAATGTAAACAGTGAGACTTTATTTTTGGGAGTTCCAAAATCACTGCAGATGGTGACTGCAGGCATGAAATTAAAAGACATTTGCTCCTTAGAAGAAAAGCTATGTCATCTAGACAGCATATTAAGAAGCATAGACATCATTTTGCCAACAAATGTCTATCTAGTCAAAGCTATGGTTCTTCCAGTGGTAATGTATGGATGTGAGAGTTGAACTATAAAGTTGAATGCCAAAGAATTGATGCTTTTGAACCGTGCTGTTGGAAAAGACTCTTGACAGTCCCTTGGACTGCAAGGAGATAAAACCAGTCAATCCTAAAGAAAATCAATCCTGAATATTCATTGGAAGGACTGAAGCTGAAACTGAAACTCCAATACTTTGGCCACCTGATGTGAAGAACTGACTCCTTGGAAAAGACCCTGATGCTGGGAAAGATTGAAGGCAGGAGGAGAAGGGGACAACAAAGGATGAGATGGTTGGATGGCATCACCGACTCGACAGACATAAGTTTGAGTGAGCTTCTGGAGAAGGAAATGGTAACCCACTCCAATATTCTTGCCTGGAAAATCCCACGGACAGAAGAACCTGGTAGACTACAGTCCACAGAGTGCAAAGAGCCGGACATGACTGAGCAACTTCACTTCTATCTTTCTCTCTTTCAGGAGTTGGTGATGGACAGGGAATCCTGTTGTCCTCCTGCAGTCCATGGGGTCCCAAAGAGTCAGACATGACTGAGCGACTGAACTGTGCTAACTGTGCAAAACTCCGCATCAGCAAGCCAAAACTTAAGCTTCCACACTGGCTCTCCCAAAAAATAAGGCCTAGGTGAACCAATCACCCTGGTTTGCTCAGCATAAGTTACTTACCAATTTCTAAAAATTCCCTTTGCTCCATATAAAGAAGCTTTTGTGTGTGCATACTAAGTCATGTCCAAATTTTTGCAGTCCCATGGACAGTAGCCCACCAGGTTCCTCTGTCTAGGGAATTTTCCAGGTAAGAATATTGGAATGGGGTGCCACTTCCTCCTCCAGGGTATCTTCCTGAACCAGGGACACATCTGTGTCTCCTGCATTGGCAGGTGGATTCCTTACCACTGCACCACCTAGGAAGCCCCCTACATAAGGAAAATAATCAGCAAACCTATAATCACCCTGAAATAAGCCTTTTGTAAGTCATGTTGTCCTCTAAAGTAAAGATACTGCTCCTAGTTTATCCCTTAGTCTGTAGACTCCATGAGGGCAAAAGCTCTGACTACTCTTTCACCACCAGGTCACTGGGGATGGGCACAGAGCTGCTCACCTAACAGGTAGTCAGCAAACATTGAATAAACTAAAGAATATTAAAACATTTACCTCTGGTCCTGATATTTACAAATATTAAGATATTTGTTCCAAATCATTCTCAATTATATGCAAAAGCTGCAAATATGTCTGTGCTATATTTGTGAATAAATATAGTTGACTCTCTGTATCCACGAGTTCAGCACCCTCAGTCAGATTCAACCAACTGTGAACTGAAAATATTTGAGGATAAAAAAATTCCAAAATTTTTCAATAAGCAAAATCTCAATTTACCATTTGCTGGCACCTATCTATATAGCACTTACATCAAAATTACAACTACTTGCACAGTGTTTATACTGTGTTAGGTATTATAACTAAACTAAAGATAACAAAATATATACACAAGAGGACTGTGTAAGTTACATGCAAACACTACACCACTTTACATAAGGGGCTTGAGCATCTAAGAATTTTGGTATCCATGAAAGCTCCTGAAACCAACCCTTTGTGAATACTGAGGGATGGCTATATATCAATTATTTTTCCTCTCAAAATTTAGTTTATTACCATGCTGAAAAGAATCATCTAGATATACACAAATATGTACATATTTTATTTTTTAACATAAGATCCTAAAATTTTATTTATGTATCTTAAAGTGATTTGTTTCTATAAACACTTACTAGATTTTCCAGGTGGATTTTTATGCAATAAATATTTACTAAGTTTCTGCTACAAACAAGGTGCTAAAGAATTTTGCAGGAATCTAAATGTGAGAAAACTTTCTGACCTCAAAAAGCATATAATTTGCTGTGAAAAATCCATCGACTTTTTGTTTAGTAGAACAAATCACAGAAGACAGAAAGGGGTTCTAATGTACATCAATAAATTAAAAGACAAATTTTTTTCTTTCAGATGTGCCTTTTAACATGAAAAGTTTCTTTTTTATTTCAGATTCCGGCAAAACAATCTAAGCCTTTGAATTTTCAAATTAAATCAAATAAAGTTCTTTAAAATATAGAGATAATATGATGAAAACATCTCTGTCAAATGGCATGTTTTTTAAAGACAGGAACTCCACCTGAAATGTGCAATTTTCCCAGCTGTTTCAATCCTCAATTGTGGGTGGTTTCTGTGTGGGTGCAAAAATAAGGGTGGTAAAAGAAAATGGAAAACAATAATTCAATTGTCCAACTGAGAGCCATAAAAAGTCAAATATGCTTTCTCCACAGAGTTCAAAAGAAAATGTTATTTATATAAACAATTTAGGCATTTGGAAATGTTCCACTTTAATAGAGGACTTCCTGATTTATATAACCACATTTAAGTGGGTTGTAATGAAGGTCTGTAATAACTGATGGATTTTCTTTTGACTCAGCAAATGAGAAGGTAATTTGTTTCCTAGAATTTAATAAAATCGCAGGGTTTCTTTTTTTTTTTTTTTTTTAAGAGTTCAGTTGTGGTTGGTAATGGCATTGTCTCTGGTTTGCTAACTTTTTCCTAAGAGAGGCCCAAGAAGAGCTTCAGGCCATGCTCTACCTTATGCATCCTGCCATCATCAGATAATAGTGATCTCTATGGATGAGGATTTGTAGCTCATAACCGAATCCTTAGGAAAATCTTTACGGAAGCATTTTCAATTTAGTTGCTTAATAACTAAATTTTATTAGTTTAACTTGAAGAAATTAGGTGTGTTTTTTCTTAGCTAAAATCATTTATGATTTATGTTTTATTGTTTAAGTGAGTTTCCTGAGATTTATAAATATATTGATCCTTTTTAATCTGAAATATAGGTTACTATTTCTCAAAGTGTTTCTATTCTATAAAGGAATCCTCTCAAAACACACAAAGAAAACTGTTTGCATACCACCCACACTAGACCATATTCCTGTTTATCACTTGGAAAATTGGATCAAACACTACCTTTCCATGAGACCTAACAGATGCATTCTCAAAGGCAATGGATATATTTGATAAAGAGTTACGCATTTGCCCCCAGCCTGCAATGCAGGAGACCTGCATTCAATCTCTGGTTCTGGAAGATCCCCTGGAAAAGGGAATGACTACTCACTCCAGGATTCTTGCCTGAAGAATTCCATGGACAGAGAAGCCTGGCAGGCTACAATCTATGGGGTTGCAAAAAGTCTGACACGACTGACCAACTAAGCACAATTCCTCTAACAAAGAAAATGAAAATAATTTTCAAATACCTCCCTGAAAAATGTCTTCTACTTCATACCCTCTGAGAAGGCATTAATGATCAGTTTCAGGCTTCTGTTCATATTCTTGGGCAGTTTCACTTAATCACTGTGTTACACTGGTATACACTTAGCTTAAGAAAAGTAATCTAACAATAAATATTTGCACCTGGGTAAAACACTGTTTGCTCAGGAAGATACAATAAAGTCCCTGTGACATAAAACGTCAGTATTTTAAATTCGTCTCCTATAATCTTACCTTTCAGTGCAGTCTCCTAAAGTCAGAAAATAATTCAAAATATAAGGCACACTCCAGCCAATTCAGTATAGAAAACTTAAGAGTTCAAGTTACCATCTGTCAATATGTACACATACGATTCACATGTAGATTTTCATGTAAAAGGGCTTTTAAAAAATATATTATGCTCTTCATTCTAAGAATTATTAAGCACTCACCACTGTTATGGCTATATCTGCATATCTGCATTCAAAACAGAGACCTGAGCACAGACACATGAGTTATGTCAGACCTATCTGGACAATTATTATGAAATATATTTTGATCTGAATCACCTACTTGATGGCCTCATTTCTCCACTCAGAGTTAAGAGCAATAACCTTAGTTGACAAGAGCTTGGATGTTGCCTGTCTCTACCACAGGAATTTTCTCTTTAGGTGTGTCTAAAGGAGTAAGTCCCCACCTAAAATATTTACTAGCAAACTGCCTCTCCTTCTTGGTAAATGTTTAATCTCTTGAGTGCAAAGGTCATATGGATGGGCCAGGACTTTCCTGAGCACTGCAATAGGCCATCACAGAACATCACTAACCAAGCTGTTTATGACAAACCACAATTGGACTTTCCAATAGTTTCTGAGATTACATAGAATGAATGAGCTTTGCCTCATATTAATGACTAATATTTTTACTGGCACTGGTTTAGCATGACTAACAATATTTGATTTTGTTTTTAATGTAGACTTCTTTTAAGACTTGGTTAAAACTGTTTTCAAACTATAGGCACTGAGTAGGCAGGAAAAAATATATAGTCACTTGCAAGCCCCAAACTTGGTATGGACATAAATTTTGAAGTGATATACTAAGATTTACAGACCTTTATTATCTCATACTCTAAAGTGCTAAATTAACCAAGTAAAAACCACCACCTCGGACAGATTCACAGTAATATCTTTGAGCTTCTACTTGCTTGAATGAACCACTATAGAATTTTCAAAAGAACAGTGTTTTTATGTTCTGTAGAGAGTATTTTATTAACTACTAGTAAGGTTTTAGGGATGGACACATAACATCATCAATTTCCAGGTATGTACCAGGGTTAATGCAGCAGGTATTATCTTCTGTATAATTATGGTTATGCAATAGATACATTTTGTATCCAGTCTGGCCCAGTGGTAAAGAATCTGCTTGCTAATGCAGGACACGTAGGTTCAAATCCTAGTCCAGGAAAATACCCTGGAGAAGGAAATGGCAAATGGTATTCTTGCCTGGGAAATCCCATGGATAGAGGAGCCTGGGGTCACAAAGAGAGACTAAACAACAACTAACCATATAAATATGTTATTTGAGGAGCACTGACTCTTAACGCCAGTTTGTGATCACTCTTCTCTCCTCCATCATCAGTTTCTAAGCCCCAAGTGTCCAGCTAATCAAGTCCTAACTCATTTCTAATTCAACGTCTTTCCTCAGTCCAGAAAAACAAAGCAGCATAAAAAGTGGACAATTAGAACAGCTGCCGGAAGTTAAGCTGGATGGCCTCCCATTGGGCCAGCGCCGTGGTGGGCAGATAAAAGGAAGTAATCAAATGCTCAGAGCCAGCTCAACCATCCTCAAAGAGGGAAGAGGACTGGCTTCTTGCTGCTCTAGGATGAGAAGGAGGTTCTCCAGGTAGAGTGCAGGGTGCTATGCTGCTTAGGACTGCAGTTCTAGAAACAACTGACCTGTTCTGCGAGCCACAGGAATTCCCCACTGGGTCCCAGACGACTAATCCCATTTTGCTTCCTTCCAAGCCAGCAATGTCTCACTGGCACCAAGAAAACAAACAAACAAACCGGCAAGCAAAAAGCCAGAAGGGTGGGAGCAGATGGGGACAGCTGAAGAGTGGGTCTGATTTACGGGACAGACACAGGCCCACGGGTCTCATGAACTCCCAGAACAGCTTGCACAGGTTCACTTGTGACCCTGATACAGTAACTGCACTCTCTTTTCCTTATTTTGCTCAAAATCTGTTTTTCACCTTATTCTACTATAAGCACACTGAAAGCAGACATCTTACTCATCTTCCACCCACTCTCACCACCATAACTTGTACACAGAAAAGTTCACAAATGTCTTTATAAGTTATTTTTCAGAGACACTGCTTGCTTATAAAAGATGAGGTTTTTTTGTAAGTCACTGTTTGCAGTGGTTACATCATTGTAAGTCTCAAGGCTGCTCTGGCTGAGGATACTGTGACTATTACTCATAGCGAACCTTCACAGCTGTCCCCACTTCATGCCTCTTTCATTAAGTCAGAATAATAAAGAAGAACCTGAAACTGGGGCTTCAACAAGCTGTTTTAAAGACAGCCGAAACTTTGCATCTTCCCATGTGGAACTGGAGCTGATGAAGGTAAGGACAGTTCTTTCACTCCACCCACACCAGCCTTACCCATTATCCTCAGGGATACATTCCTAGATCACTGTCCTTGGTACAACAGCTGTGTTCGCCTCACAGTCTTTTACTTTTTGTTATATACTAGTTATTTTTAACAATTTACAGTGCATTTGGTGGTACAGTAAAAGGATAAAAAGTGTTGAATGGCGAGGATATGGGAATATATCTATATTTTTACAATAGTTTCGGAGATAATTTTTGTTTATAAATCTCTGTGCTCTAAGTTAAGTTTTCCTATCAAAGCATTGGTGTTTAAATCAGATTCCCAGTAGGAGCTAAATAAGTCTCTTAATTTAAAAATAGTGAGCAATAATATCTTTCCCCTATATAGTATTCACCTTCCAGTTGTCCAGCTTGGATCTAATTCCAAAAAGCCCTGAAAGCATTGGAACTTAATATTCATTGCCTATCATAGTCTTTACTTCCCTGGTGGTTCAATGGTAAAGAATCCTCATGCCCATGCAGGAGATGCAAGTTCAATACCAGGAAGATCCCCTGGAGGAGGGCATGGCAATCTACTCCAGTCTTCTCTCCTAGAGAATTCCATGGACAGAGGAGCCTGGCAGACTCCTGGCAGACAGTCAATGGGGTCACAAACAGTCGAACACGACTTAGCGACTGAACAACAATCAAAAGCCTCCACATACTGATCAAGTTACACCTTTCCAATCTAAACTGCAAGAGCCAAAATAATAACATCCATTCAGTCAAAGTGGAAACAGACAAAGCACAGTTGAGATATCAAGTTCACCACAACCAGGGAAAACTGCCTACCATCAACCCGCCTGCGCAGTTCAAGAGTGTAGTGATTAAAGTCCCCTACCTCTGCTGTTACACTGTATGGCTTCAAAAAAGTTTTTAAGTAAGAAACTTAATGGAAATTATGAAGAAATGACTTAGCAGCAGCAGCAGTATTTATTGTACTGTTAAAAAGTAAAAGACCAGCTAGAAGCAACCTGAGTGCACGAGAGTATTTCATAAATTCATGTATAAAAAATTATGTAATATTTTAAAATCATAAAATGAAAAAGTATAATACCTATAAAAAAATCCAGAAGTATTTGCTATAAATCTATTTATAAAGAAGAAATACATTGTATATAATATATAGCTATATGCAGTATAACTATATATGATTGTATTAGAAAAATATACACATAAAAGAAAAAAATAAAGCTTATAGGCAAAATTATGTCATTTATTCAACAATTTAACCAAGAGTTTACCAAGAATCAGACCCTGGTTCAGGTGCTAAAGTGAAATGACTGAAAGAAAAAAAAAAAAAACAAACGAAAAGATCTGGCTTGTCTTCTTGCACTTTACAGTCTCATTCAGTTCAGTTGCTCAGTTATGTCCAACTCTTTGCAACCCCAAGGACTGCTGCATGCCAGGCCTCCCTGTCCATCACCAACTCTAGAGCTTACTCAAACTCAAGTCCATTGAGTCGGTGATGCCATTCAACCATCTCATCCTCTGTCGTCCCCTTCTGCTCTCGCCTTCAATCTTTCCCAGCATCAGTCTTCAATGAGTCAGTTCTTCACATCTCGTGGCCAGAGTATTGGAGTTTCAGCTTCAGCATCAATCCTTCCAATGAATATTCAGGACTGATTTCCTTTAGGATGGACTGGTTGGGTCTCCTTGCAGTCCAAGGGACTCTCAAGAGTCTTCTCCAACACCACAGTTCAAACCTGTCAATTCTTCGGTGCTCAGCTTTCTTTACAGTCCAACCCTCACATCCATACATGACCACTGGAAAAACCATAGCCTTGACTAGATGGACCTTTGTTGGCAACATAATGTCTCTGCTTTCTACAGTCTCATTACTAAGTAGAAATAACTGCCATTTTATGAGTATATGGGTGTTCTTTCTTTTTCCTATATAACAATGCTAATATATTAACATTTTAGTAATACAATCTAAGCTTTTGTCTGTGAGGTATGTGTTACAAAATCTACGTTGGGGGCTAGACACTTATGATATAGACGTCACGAAGCGACACACAGGATGACGCCATCGTTCAGGCTGTAGGTGTCACGTGACCCCTGACACATCCTGCCCCTCTGGCCTGTAAATAGGAGGAAGTCACATGGCCAGGGGCCCACCGGCAGCCCTCTCCTCCGTCTGCGAGGCTCCCTACCTACACCTCCCCCAAGTCAGGCTCAGCCACCCTCCTCCACAAACCTGAGGGCAGAGGGAGCCCCTGGCGATCCTAACACCAGCCACCTCCACACCCCAAGTACCAAATGTTCCCAAAGGGGCAGGCACATCATGGACTGCCTGGAGGGACCTCTGCAAGAGCCCGGCCTGGTCAGGTAGGGTCCATACGACGTGAACCACACAGCAGGAGCATAGTGTCTGCAGACGGGCAGGTGACTTCTCCAGAAGGGACCTTCATGACTGTCACAAGCTAAGGCCGCCCCAGGAATCAGAAACTCTTCCGGCTTTTCTTCTTGAGAGCCCTTTCCTTTCACAGCGGGGTTTGGACTTGATACTTTAGGTTTTCAAAAACGATAAAAATATTGAGAAATATGTATATACCTGGCAAAACTATAAAAGAAAAAGAAAATTCAGAAGAAGGAGAGAAGATTGTGGAGAAGCGTGTCAGGGATTTCAAAGTCCTGCTGCTCAAAGAGAGGTCTTCATAGACCAGCCTTCAAGTGTGTCAGAAATGCAGAAACCACACTCTACCTGAGACCTTCTGAATCACAGTCGGCATTTCATGATATAACCATTTAATGATATAATGTAATATGTATCATATACATATTACAGTTCTACTGCAAATCCTTACAATATTCTATTTTTATCTGGAATGTAAGTACACTTGATATATTATTCTCTCAAATGTATACACCTATTTTATACAGTCTCCTGACTGCCTGGAAAATCCCATAGACAGAGGATCCTGGTGGGCTGCAGTCCATGGGGTCACGAAAAGACTGACACGACTGAAGCCACTCGGCACAGCTGACTGCCTGACTCTCACCCAACCTACAGATTGACCCCATGTCTACAAATGGACAAATAGGGATTATTAAAATGTGGGGGAAAGAATGCTACATGAACCAGACCTTCAACCAGTAAAAACTCAGCTACGGATAAAACTTGAGATCACGAAACCCAACCTTTTCACTAATGGGAAATGAAACCACCCGATTCAGGAAGGGGCATGCTTTCACCAGGGCTGGACTGCTAAATATGAGGGAAAACCAGATTAAGTCTCAAGTCTCCTGATCCCAGTAATGTTCTCTGTCCTACACTAATATTGGTTAACACATCATGACTGATACTTTTTTCTTTATAAAGAAATACTGAAGTTAAAAGAGAAATCAGAGTAAGATTTTAAAAACTGAGATAATTCTTAAATACCTTGTATATTTAACACTAGATAACCAATATGAATGAATGATTCACTTTTGTTTTCCTTTTTTTTTTTGCTACAACCTGGGATCTTAGTTCCTAGACCAGATATTGAACCAGGCCCTGGGCAATGAGAATGAAGAGTCTTAACCACTGGACTGCCCAGAAATTCCCTGAATGATTCACTTTTAGGCAAGAAAAAAGGATGTTATCCATATCTTCTCAAAGGGCTGAGCTGAATTATACAATGATTAATTTTCTTATGGAAAAAACCACAGACCCCAATTTTAAAACAATTTATAACACTCTTCCACAGCAACCAAAAATCACCCTTATGCTTTTATCAAAGTCAAAATATTTGACATACTTAGTAATTGGGTGGAGAAGTCAATGGCAACCCACTCCAGTACTCTTGCCTGGAAAATCCCACGGATGGAGGAGCCTGGTAGGCTGCAGTCCATGGGGTTACGAAGAGTCGGACACTTACTGAATTACTTCACTTTCACTTTTCACTTTCATGCATTGGAAAAGGAAGGGCTGCCGTCTGTGCGGTCACACAGAGTCGGACACGACTGAAGCGACTTAGCAGCAGCAGCAGCAGTATTTAGGTGTGTGTTATCTGTTTGATTTCAATGAAGTTATTATCTGAAGTAAGACTTTAAATTATTACTTAGGATACTGAAAAACAGCAGTACTTACCGATACTAATTTCATCATCTGTTTCAGCATCACCGATACATTCAAACTGGAAATCCTGCAGCGACTGGGAAAATTTCTGTACTGCCATAGACAGATCTGTAATTAAAAGTTGAAAAACTTTAGTTTAAAAAAAAACTCCTAAGGTGAAGAAGATGCCATGAAATACTCAAGAATTTCCACATGTATTTATATACCTTTGCTGCTAATGCTATATTAACCAGAATCCTTTTCAATACCAGATTGACACATTTAAACAAAATTTAAAAAGACTACAAAAGAAATGTTTTAGGGATTAGATCTGTTCTGCTTCCAAAGGAGATCTGCCCCTTTAAGAAAGTTTTGGTGCTAGTTGTGCATTATCTGGAAGTCAATTTCCCGAAGTTTTTATCAAAGAATTACCATTCACTAGAAATGGACCATTTATGTTAAAAAAAAGGAGGAGGAGGAAAGAATTCTACTGGGGTTACTAGTGGGAGGGAGGAAGCATTGAATCTTTGATTAGAAAGTGTCACTGATGTTATTTTACGCAGACTGTGGAGGAGATAGAGAATGTGCTTTTACCAATAAACACATTCTCTTTATAAGTTGAAAGTACACCTAAAAAGTTGTTTACGAATAACCTTGTGGTTTATAGGAGACCTCATGTTAAACATCCTGCTCAGTCCTGACTTCAGTCTGAACAAAGTCCAGAGAGTAGCTAAATCCAGCAGAAGAATAATTCTTTATTCATCGAGAGAATAAAGAAAAGCCCAGAATAATGAGAAGTGAATCCCTGGGAGGCAAAAGCCTAGGATGCACCCTAACAGAGACTAAGAATGCAGCCGCTGGAGCCAGGCAGCCTGGGTTGAAATCCAAGTCCTGCCATTTACTCATTATGTGACCTTGGGCAAATTTTTTAAACTCCTCTGGGCCTCTGTTTCCTCATCTATAAAGAGTGAACAACAGTGGCATAACCATTTTATAGGGTTCTTTTGAGGATTCATTAACATAACACTTGCAAAGCATTTAGAACAGAGTCTGACAATAAGCACTATTTATGTTTGTTCACTAAAATTAAAAATCAGCCTGACAGTGCAGCATCAGGGCAGCTTGAAAGGTCCCTCCTTTCAGGGCTACTGTGATCATCCATGCTAATCCTTCACAGAAGTCTGTGCCAGTAGGAAAACTCATTTTTCTAGAAGTCACTCTGGTGGTAGTGGTTTAGTTGCTAAGTCATGTCTGACTCTTTGTGACCCCATG
>SJYA01006126.1:1142-22223 GCA_006410615.1 Neotragus moschatus | reverse complement strand
GCAGACTCACACTCACATACACGGGCACACGCTGGCAGACGCACAGGCTCAGACACACCTGGCAGAGGTCCTGCCTGCACTGCTCCTGCCGGCCGGGGGCTCCGTTGGGCCTGGGGCTGCGGGGAGGGCGCCCTGAGCTCGGGCCCGGGCAGCGGCCAGGCTCGCACCCTCCTCTAGAGCCACGCATTTGCCAGTGGCTGCGGCTCTGCCCTTGGCAGGCAAGGCCCAGACCCCCAGTGGGCTGCGGGGAGGATGGTTCCCTCAAGGTCAGAACAGGGCCACCAGGAGGCCCAAGGCTTCCAGGCTTGTTCTTCAGGTCCGGGAAGTGGGGGCCAGGAGCCTGGCCAGGGGAATAGACGGGCGCAGGGCCTGGCCCTGGGGGACGCGGCCAGGGGTGCCCACAGCAGCCCCGCTGGGCTCCGGTGGCACCTGTCCTGAGCTCGTGCACCGAGGCCCCGCCGATCCCCTTGCTTGGGGCTGACCCCCGCTTCACGGGCTGCTTGCGTGGAGACGGCGCGTCCCCACCAGAGCCCGCGTTCCTCCCACCCCAGGACCCAAGGTGCTCTGAGCCCCGTTACAGACGGGCAGGGGCTGGTGGCAGAGATGGGGCGTGGCAAACAGCAGCCAGCCTCTGCTTGAACGCTGGGGTGTCCCTTTGCCCCTCGCTCTGGTCTTCCCGCAGAGCCTGACCCTTAGGGCCAAGCTGCGCGGCTCCAGAGCCCACCAATCGCGTCCTCCGCGAGGTGGGGACCAGGCCAGCTGGTCATGGGGCCCCCCGGGAAACGCCCACCAGTGCTCAGAAGGGTGCCAGGCAGGCGGGCGGGTGGGTTGGCGAGGACCCCCCGGGGATGCAGCAACACGTGGGTCCCACCCGTGAGGCCCAGGCTGGAGCCACAGAAACCTCGGCAACACTGCCTGTGCCAGGGACACGGCCTCAGGAGGCGGCGCAGGGGTGCATGGGGCGGGGCGCCCGGTCGGGCGGGGGCGGGGCTCGCGCATCTCGCTGGTTTCCGGGGAGCCTCTTCTCATCTCGCTGGTTTCGGGGAGTCTTCTCATCTCGCTGCTTTGGGGGTTTCCTTTTCTTCTTTGTGGCCAAAGTTTTTCCAGGGTTAAAAATAACCTTTTTTTTTAGAACATGAAGCACTGGTGAAAGGTGCAGGGTGCAGGGATGCGCTCTGCTGGGGCCGTCCGTCCGCTGTGAACAAGAAGGGAGCAGGCTGCCACCCCCGCCTGCGGCGCTGCTGCCGCACGTTGCCCGAGGCACCCAGAGGCCACGGACTCGTCCCCGACCCCAGAGACACAGCTCTGCATCGAGGAGCTGGGAGGAAGCGTCGGGCGCCGTGGGGACACGGACGGGCTGGCCTTGGCTGGGGGCAGGACGGGGAGAGGACAGCCCGCAGCCCCGGCTCCCGCGCTGCTGGACAGCCTCCCAAGCGGCCCCGGCCTGCTGGGCATAGGCCCCCGGGGGCCGGCGCCCCCGGGGCACAGGGAGCCCTGGCGCAGCCTGGGGGATGGCCAGGGGCCCAGCCGGGTGAGGGGCCGGCAGATGGTTCCTGTCCACGGGGCCGTGTCTGTGTTAACTGCAGATATTTTTACCGTATTGTGTTACTCCATCCATCTTTGTGAACGGTCCGTCTTGTAAAATTCTTTTAATGATGTTATTTTTCTTGCCTATCTTCGTCATCTGCAATTATTTATAATATCATTGTCTTTGTTTCAAATACTGGGTATAAACATTGTTGTAACAGTTCTTCGATGGGGTTCATATAATTTTTACAATTGCTTCACTGGCCAAAGAGGGACGAGGCGGGCCATTCTTCTGGGGGGNTTTATAATATCATTGTCTTTGTTTCAAATACTGGGTATAAACATTGTTGTAACAGTTCTTCGATGGGGTTCATATAATTTTTACAATTGCTTCACTGGCCAAAGAGGGACGAGGCGGGCCATTCTTCTGGGGGGAAGAGGCACCCCAGCGGCTCCCTGCGCTTGGTGACACGGTGCCCCTGGTCAGGATGCTCCGGAGAGGGCGCCGTGCAGCTGGCTTGGGACTGGGCCTCTGAGCTGCCGTCCCCACAGACGGAGCCGGAGCCCCACAGGCCCGTCGGGTGACACGCCAGGGAGAGACGGGTGGTTTGTTTCACGTCACAGGGATTTTCTGGAGCCTCAGCTCTCGCCCCTCACCTCTCTCCAGCCCTTTTCTCCCCCTGCCAGGCTGTTTCATGGAGTCTCCTCGGCCGGCTGGGGACAAGACCTGGTGGGAGGCTGCTGACTGCCCGGGGATCCTCCTGGGGGGTCCCTGCGCCTCAGCGTCGCTGCCCTGATGCAGCTGTGTTGGGCCCGGGTGGGGCTCTCCGGGGACTACGCAGGCCCCCTGGAGCACCACCCCACACACTGCAGACCCTGGCTTCCTCTGCTCAAACACACACAGGGGCCCCTCCTGGAGTGAGCCCACCTCCCTCCCAAGGCTCTCACCGAACCCACTGCCCCTGTGCCACCCGCCTTCCCTGACGGCGTGGCCCCAGAGCTGGGGTTTGCGGCCCACGTGGGCCCTGCCCTTGGGCCCAGGCTGTCTGCGGTCCAGCGACGAGTGACTCGTCCTTCCAGGTGGGAGGAGCCGGTGACCCTCTCGATGGTGGGGCCCGGGGGCGGCAGGGGCTGCCTCCCATGGCTCTGGGACCCCCGAGGCCCTGGAGCCGTGGCTGACGATGGCCCAGGCCCGGGCTCGGTGCAGGGGTCTGAGCTGGGGGTGGTCTCCGTGTCTTTGGCCAGAATCCTGGACGCACCTGCCAGGCTCGTTCAGTGCACCCGCGCGCTGGAGAAAGCTAGAGGACGGCAGCCTCGCGCAGCCTCCCAGCCCCGCGCTCACTCGGCTTCTTTCTCCTTTTCTCTGCAAGACTTTCCTGTCACGTGGTCGGGCATGTGTGCTACGTGCAACTTCGCCTTCCGAGTCCTTTCCAAGGTGGCGTCAGCTGTCAGCCACGCACCCCCGCGGGGCTCCTCCGGGGAGGTGATGCTCCGGGCTGGGCGCGGTCCTGCTGGGTCCCCCTCCGCGGAAGGGCCCTTCCAGGTGAGGGTGGCTGTGCAGAGACGCCGTCCTCAGGGGTGTGAGCGGGCACGTGGGGGTCGTGGTGCCGGCAGGTGTGAACTCTGAGGAACGTGTGTTCAGCACACTTTTCTTCCCACTTTTCCCTATGGATCAAGTTATTTAAGAGAGTTGGGAAGAAAAAGCCCGCACAAAAGACCCATCTTACAGATGAAGAAACTGAGGCTCGGGAAGGCTAAAATTCCAGCCAGGCTTTCAGGAGGGTCTGGTAGGCTGCAGGCCCCTGCTCTTCTTTGCAGGAGCCCCGCCCCTGCCTCCCGGGCACGCAGGGCTGCAGAGCCCACACACGCCCAGCCCACGGTGCCTCAGTAAAGGCTGGCAGCCCCAGGGGGGGGCCCCTAAGGGGGTGGCCTGAGCACAGGTCCCCGAGAGTGCCTGAGAATCCACTCCAGCAGTGTGTGCGGGTGGGACTCGGTGTCTGGGGTGGTGTGCGTAGGCAGGGCGCACTTACAGGAAGGAAAATAGTTTCATTTCAAACCCAGAGGGCCAGCGCAGCCCGAAGGCCCACTGTGTGAAGCCTGTGGGGACGCGACCACACGGCGACCAGGACGCCAGCCCTCCCCAGCACCAGCGTGTTTCCAGCTCCCCGGCGCGAGGCCACCTGTGCCGCGGCGGCCTCCGCCCCCCGCCTGCCTTCTCAGACCGTCGTCCGGGGGTGCTTACAACTGTGCATCCAGTTGAGACCCGCCTCTGACCCCAGGCTGACCCCGCGGTGGCTCCGGGACCCCTGCACCCGTGGCGGCCCACCCCCCGGGCACTGCCCCACGGCCAGGCTCCGGGTCCCTCAGAGGCATGACCTGGAACACAGGCAGGATCCCTGGAAGCCAGCAACGTGGAGATGGACGGGGGGACCCTCGTCACCGCTGGCCACGTCCCCCACCCTCCGCCCAGCGGGTCCCCAAGCTGTCTTGCAGGGAGGGCCTTGGCCCCTGTGGAAGGGGCGGTTTTGTCAACGCAGGCCCTTCAACCGTGAGGCACCAGACTTTGGGGGAAGCTCCTCGGGTGTCATGGGGAAGGGCCGTCCTGAGAGCCCGTCCAGCTTTGAGGTCTCAGAGGGCAGTGTCCAAGGCTCCACAAGGCGCTGCTCCCGTACTACAGCTCAGAGTGGACACGTGACTGACACCCCTGCGTCCGTCCTGAGGCTCAAGTAGGGGTCACGGGTCGCAATGGGCAAACCCAGCCCAGAGACAGGCTTCCTGTAGTTCAGACCATTTTAGGTTTACACCAGGAAAATCTACACAAAGTGCATCAGATGAAGCCTGACTGCCAGGCCTGAGCTCCCTGGCCCCGCAGTGCCCGCCTCTCCCTCTCACCTGCCACCCAGCCTCTGATACCTGGCCTGGCCCTGCAGTGCCCGCCTCTCCCTCTCACCCGCCACCCAGCCTCTGATGCCCGGCCTGGCCACTGCAGTGCCCGCCTCTCCCGCTCACCTGCCACCCAGCCTCTGATACCCGGCCTGGCCCCGTGGGCCGTGCGGTCCCAGGTGAGAGGCCCAGCATGCCTGGGGTGGGGCGGGACACCCACAGGACTCCCTGGCCTCCTTCCCGGCCTGCGGAGCCAGTGGGAGGCCCATCCGCCGCTGCAGCCGCCACGACCGTGGCCACCGGCTGGCACAGCGGGGCCCCAGGTAGCAGACACGTGCCGCAGCCCCACGGGGACCAGGCCGGCCTCAGGGCCAGCGGGAGGCAGGAATGGGGCGGCAACCCCGATCCCAGGGAGCTGCATGGCCCCCGAGCTGCTGGTCCGAGTGGCTCCATGCCCCATGCAAGCCGGGCGACGTGCCCTGGGTGCTTAGAGCAGACGCAGTACCCACAGCCACTCTCTCTTGGGCACAGAGCAGTGGGGGCAGAGGCCACGAGGCCCCGCGGGCTGAGCCCGGCAGGGTGAGAGCTCCCGCGAGCGGGAGGGGGCCGCACTCACCAGGAACGTGGACCTTAAACTTGCCGCTCTGCCCGAAGGCGCTGTCGATGACCCCCAGCTCGCCGGTGGACAGGTGCACCCTGAGTCCCACGAACAGCTGGATGTTGGTTTCCTTCTTGAACAGGGAGCGGCCGATCACGCTGTGGTCATCCAGCACCTGCGCCCACCCGCCCGGGGAGAGCGTCAGTGCCGGGGGAAGGCCGGCTGCCATGCGCACGGGCGGTCAGCCCGCGTCACTGCTGATGACCAGCCCCCCTACCCCACCACCCGCAGAGATACGCAGAGGTGACGGGAGCCCACGGCCGTCCCGCCCGNCCGGCCCCGCAGCCTGTGCCCGGAGCTTTGCTGAGCCTCGGGGGCTTCTTCCAGAAAGGCTCCTGGCAGGAGGGGGTGCTGGTGTCGGCGAGGACAGGGGAGACCCAGCAGCAAGACAGCTGCCCAGGGGCCAGGACCTCGGCCGCAGAAGCGGAAGCTGGGGGCAGCGGGGGCTGCAGGTGCGGGTGCTCCTCTGGTGCGCCCGGGGCCTGTCTCTTATACACATCTCCTGCGCTTCGGCGACCTCCCACCGCCAGGCCCCCTGCCAGCCCCACTCCATGGCCTCTGCAGAGAGGGGGAAGGGGCTGTGCACGTGGGTGTAAGCGCCAGCTCTACCAGGCCTCGGAGTGCCAGGGAGGCCTCCTCCTGCCCTCTGGGCCCCGGGCACTGCCTGGGCAGCACGCGGAGGTGGGCGTGCGGTCAGCAGGGGCCTCCTCCTGGGGCCCCGCAAGCTCAGGAACATCACACTTCTGCCCACGATGCCAAGATTTGGCCAAGCACCCGGATGGGCTGCTCTGAAGAGCAGAAATTGCCCCACTTACCCTAAAAACCTTGCAGAAAAACACAGCCTACCCGACTGGATTCATCAGCCAGATACCAGGCACACGCGCCCCCCTCTGCCAGTGACGGGTGGACAGGACACAGGCCACGCGGAGAGCCGTCAGTCTCGCCCCCACAGGAGCTGCTCTGTGCCTACGCACGCAGACCTGGCCTTGCCCTCCGTGTGGCAGCGGCAAGGCTGTGTGAGGGCGCCCCGGGCCCACTGTGTGTGGGCGGCACGGAGCAGCACTCTGACCCCTAGAACCGGGTAGTCCAGGTGAGCAGGTGTCACCAGCCTCAGGGCGAGGGTGCCTGTCACCTCCGCAGGCCCCCAGCTGAACCCCCGCAGAAGGGCCTGCACGTGAAGCCCCATCCCAGCCTCGCGGGGGCCTTGGTCAGCCAGCGGGGCCAGGACAACAGCCAAATGGACCCGTGGGTCTGGACCAGCCGTGTGCGTCCCCTGCCCTGGGGGCCAGCCCCGAGCTGGGCATCACTGCTGAGGCTGCTGGCCAGAGCGGGGAGGCCCTCAGAGCCCCTTGGACTGCAGGCCCTTGTCTGCAAGGGTTTTCCTGAGCTCAGGGACAGGATCTGAGTCACTTGCCGATGCAGGGGTGGGGGGACAGTGGGGACAGTCGCCTGCCGGGGAGCCAGGAGGGGCCGGGGCACCCCCTGTACCCGGAACATGGCCTCTAGCAGTGACGGGGAGCGGCCACAGGTCCCAGCAAACCTCTGCCGCAGGGCTGGTGTTCAGTGACCCCTAGGGTCAGAGGGCAAGGCCTCTTGCGGGCGGCGGTCAAGCTCGTCTCCACAGGCTCCCAGCCACAGCGGAGCCCTCGGGGATCAGACAGCAGCACGTCCCACGGGAAGGCCGGCTTCCCCATGAGCCCACCCCTGGATGTCGGGTGGGGCCCGCGCTGAGCCTCGGCAGTGAGATGGTCCGAGGGACCGCAGCGTCCATGAGGGACCGTAGCGTCCACGAAGGACCTGCCTGGCCAGCTGGCCCCACAGCCATGGGCTGCTCCCCGAGTGCAGCAAGCCTCGCACGGGGTCCACCGGGCGCAGCCCCTCTGCCCCAGCCCCCAAGCGAGACTCAGCTGTGGCGCACCTATTTATGGTCCTCACGCGCGTCTGTCTCTGGCTGGCTCCGCGGCACAGCCTGGGACTTGCCAAGTCCTGAGGCGACGGTCCTAACTCTAGCCGGAGGATGGGCGCTGGGACGGGGGACCGCTGGAAGGGGGCCTGGTCCGCGTCCCCCGGCCCCGCAGCCTGTGCCCGGAGCTTTGCTGAGCCTCGGGGGCTTCTTCCAGAAAGGCTCCTGGCAGGAGGGGGTGCTGGTGTCGGCGAGGACAGGGGAGACCCAGCAGCAAGACAGCTGCCCAGGGGCCAGGACCTCGGCCGCAGAAGCGGAAGCTGAGGGCAGCGGGGGCTGCAGGTGCGGGTGCTCCTCTGGTGCGCCCGGGGCCAGCAGGGCGAGGCGCCCAGCCTGCAGAGGACGGGCAACGGGAGGGCCCCCGGGGGAGACCGCTGCTGCTAGCAGGCCCTCGGAGCCGCCAGGACCTGCAGCGCCCAGGTCCCCGGACGAAGGTGTCCAGGCTCGTCTGTCCTTTCTGGCTTAAGGAGCGCGCTGCCACGACCCCGCCTCCCCCAGTGCTGGGCCGGGCGGCCCGGCCCCTCCCCAGTCTCGGTACCCCATCCTGGGGGCACAGGATACGTGTGTCCTGCAAGGTGGTTGTAAGAAAGACACAAGGTCTCTGGGGACGACTGGCCCCACGTAACCGCCCTGGGCAAACACAGGGGTGGAGACTGGCCCGCAAGTCACCTCACTCAGTCGGGCGACTTCCAGAGGCCTCGGGGCTCGGCTCTGGCCCGAATGCCCACTAACAGGACGCCCAGGCCCACTCCTCAAGACCCAGGCCTGCCCAGCACCCAGGGCGCCGACCCGCAGGGACAGGCCCGGTGTCCATGGCCCTGACTCACGGACCCTGCCTCCCTGACCGTCCCCGGCCATGGGCGCCGACGCGGGCCAAGATCCCCCAGTGCCAACAAAGGGGCACCAAAGCGCCGCGTTACGGGATGAAAGGTGGGTGGCCGCTGCTGGGCACCTCTCACAGGCCAGGCTCACCCCTCGGGCCAGGCCCTCCCACGCACAGTCTCACCACCTTTCCACCAGCTCCGTTAGAGAGGCCACAGCTCCTGGGCTGGGGGCGGGGGGACTGGTCCATGGCTGGGCCAGTCCAGCACCTGCTTGGGACATCGGATCCAGAGCCAGCACTTTCCACCATGACCAGATGCCCTGGCCCTNGGGCCAGGCCCTCCCACGCACAGTCTCACCACCTTTCCACCAGCTCCGTTAGAGAGGCCACAGCTCCTGGGCTGGGGGCGGGGGGACTGGTCCATGGCTGGGCCAGTCCAGCACCTGCTTGGGACATCGGATCCAGAGCCAGCACTTTCCACCATGACCAGATGCCCTGGCCCTCTGTCTATACAGAAAAAAGCCATTTTCAAAGGGGGGCCAACAGACACGGGCTATCAGATGCCGTGGGGAAGGCAGGAGAGACCTGGGCACTGGGCGGGGCCAGCACTTGCGGGCGGCCATCCGATCTCCCCGAGGCAGGGTCTGCTCGGCTGTGGCTCCAAAAGAGTCTCGATTTCCCTGAATGGCTTTGGAGCCGGGTGGGGCCTGGGGGGCTGCGGGCAGCACTGCCGGACAGCAAAGAGCCCGTGCTGGCCAGAGGCAGTCTCAGGCCGGCTGTGCCTGGCTGGCGTGCTCCCTGGGGCCCCGGGCACAATTAGCAAGCCGTCAGCAGTGGAGCGGGGCGAGCTGGGAGCCACGGCAGAGCCGCTCAGACTTCAAAGCCGGCCAGCGCGCCCAGTGGCGTCTGTGCGTCCACACTTGGTTGGGCCGATGCCGCAGGCTCCTCTGCCCAGCCCGCAGGCCCTGCCCATCCGGCGCCAGCAGGGACCAGGCCCAGGGGGGCCGGCACACCCAGGCTGACCCCAGCACGGCAGAGAGTGAGGTGCCAGCTGGGGACCCGGGCAACGGCGCCAGGAGGGAAGTCCAGGGGAGCAGATGGGGTCTGGTGCTTGGGGCCGGCCCTGCCTACACAGCAGCCCCCCTGCCCGCGGCCCTGAGGGCGGGGGTGCACAGCCCCCGCTGCTCCAGCAAGGGAACTGAGGGAAAGGGACTGCCCAACTCCCGGTCGTGCCAACTCTCAGCGAAACTCGTCTGCAGGTGGCAGGGGCGAAGATGACACCACGCCTTCCAGTGTCAGGCACGCAGAGCAGCGTGCGCCGAGGCCCCCGGGGGTCAGTGCTGGGGGTCGGAGACGAGGCCACGCAGCCCGCAGTCACGGGCTCCAGGACCCTGCACACCCACCCCGTCACCCGCAGCGACACACACTCAGGGCTGCACCAGGATGGCCTCAGGCCGGCCCCACGGGAGCCCGAGTTCCCCNCCGGGGGTCAGTGCTGGGGGTCGGAGACGAGGCCACGCAGCCCGCAGTCACGGGCTCCAGGACCCTGCACACCCACCCCGTCACCCGCAGCGACACACACTCAGGGCTGCACCAGGATGGCCTCAGGCCGGCCCCACGGGAGCCCGAGTTCCCCGCACCGGTGTCTCAGCGGGTGGCTCTGAGCCTGCGGACACTGGTGGGTCCCAGGACCACCACCCCCATCCCTGACCCCTCGACTCGACGCCAGGGAGCCACAGGGACAGGGGGGGCCCGCACGCACGCACGCACGTCCACTCAGGGCCCAGTGGGCGGAGGCTCCCAGGTGGGGACGGCTGACAGTGGGGGCCGCCCAAGGAGCCGCCCGCCCGTGCTGACCAGCTGGGCCAGGCAGCTGCAGGGCCCGCCTGTGTGCTGGCCTGGCTCTGACCGGCCGAGCCAGAGGACATGGACGCAGCTCCCCGTCTGAGGACCGCAGGCAGGAAAGCGTGCTCACCCGCTCCACGACGCCGTGCTTCTGCTTCAGCTTGTACACGCGCAGTGCGGGCAGGGCGCTCTCCACGTAGTTCCTGTCTTCCAGCCCGTGCAGTAGGACACCGTGGAAGGCAAGTCGGCACGTGTTGGCGTGGATGTCGGCATCTAGCCTGGAGCCGATCACCAGGCACAGCCGCGGGCAGGTGACGGGCTTCTCGAACTCCACCAGGGCCCACTGCTGCCGGGGGCAGCGGCCTACCGAGGCCTGGCCCTCCTTCTCGTCTGCCTCCGCTGCATCGGCCGCGGCCGGGGCCGGGCCCGGGCACAGGTACTGCTCCTGGAAGAGGTACTCGCGGGAGAAGTCGAAGGAGTCCAGCACGGGCTCGCGGTCGAAGCTGTCGGGGGCAGGGCTGAAGAACATCACCCGGCCCATGACCGTCTCGTGGCCCACGGTGATGTGGAACTTGGCCTTGGTCTGCAGGGGCCCCCGGAAGTAGGGGATCTTCTCCACGGAGATGAGGGCCGCGTGGACCGTGTGCAGGGACTCGGGGGCGCATACCAGGCCGCGCTCCAGCAGCTTGGGGTCAAACTGGGTGACGCAGAGGCCGAGCCGGTCCCCCTGCACGGCGGAGCTGACGGGCGTGCGGAACATCTGCATGGACTTCACCTTCCTCACCACCTGGCGGAGCGAGAGAGTGGGCTCAGATCTGCACCTCGGGGCGGGGGCCCACGTGGAGAGGTCTGTGCCCCGGGGCTGCCAGCAGCCACGGGCTCCCGATCAGACGCCCCCACACGGGGCAGGTCCATGGGGCGCCCGGGCCTGGCTGTGGGCGGGGGTCACTACAGCCTGCCCGCACCACCGGGGCCCTCTCGCTCCCTCCCACCCGGGCTCCATCCTGCACTTTCTTCCCAGCCCTCAGTCTAGCCTAGCTTTCCCACCGGCCCCTGCCCGCCTGGCCTCGCCCAGCTGCCCCGAAAGTGCAGGACAAACGTGGCTGCCCAGACCCTGGTGGGCAGAGCCCTGCCCCAGCGCCTCCCGGCCATGCCGCCCGCTGTGCCATCTCTGTCTGCTCAGACCCGCCCGCTGCCAGCCTGCGGGCTTCGCTGGGCAGAGCCATCCTCATTCCCTGGACACACGGGCCCCGGAGTCAGTACGTGCGGGCGCTGTTCCGGGCGTGGGGACAGGGCCAGCTACGTCCACAAAGAATGCAGCACCCAGGAACACACCGCAGGTGCTGTCACTGCAACGACGCCGACTGGTGTGAGCGGAAGGGGTGTGTGGCGCTCTGCGTGTGCAGGAGCGTGACTGACACGCCCACGGCCTGCGCACCATTCACGCCCTGCCTGGAGCCAACGACGCAGCATGATGCTGGGGCCCTAGCCTGTGGGCTGGGGAGTCTGGGTGTGTGGGGGCAAAGGTCAGAGAAGACCTCTGCAGAGGCCGAGTCTGAGCTCGCTCCCTGATCACAAGAGCCAGCTGTGTGGGGCCAGAGAAAGTCCACTCACAGCCAGGGTGCCTGGAGGTGTGGAGGCGGTGGGGGCTGCAGCGGGGGCGAGGAGTGGAGCGCGGCTGGAAGCCACCAGGGGCGCCGGATCTTACTTGTTCCCAAGCCTTCACACGCCCACCCCAGCAGCACACTTCTGTGCCCAAGGCGGCTAAATTAGGAGCAGGTGCAGAAAAGGCCCCACAGTCGTGCACAGCGCAAGCAACGCGTCTGCAGAGACCCACGTCGGGGTGACGAAACCGTCAGAGGACCTCTGCCTACAGCAGCAGAGAAGCAGAAGCCCCCGCCGACCCCTCGACGGCTGCCTGGCCCTCCGCCAATAGCCTTGACGGGAGGCAGTGCCGGCCCCCCGCCGACCCCTCGACGGAGGCAGCGCCGGCCCCTCGCCGACCCCTTGACGGGAGGCAGCGCCGGCCGCTAGGTTGTGGGCACCCAGTCTACGAGGTCAGGGGGTGGAACCCCCGTTTCCTCCCCATGGAGGAGGGCTGGGCGGAAAGAGCCTGGTCCTCCCCCGTGGAGCCTGAAAATCCAGTGTTTGTTTAAAGACCATCAACCCCCTAACCAGGAGGTCAGGGGGCAGAGAAAGTGAGAGGAGTGGTGTCAAAAGCCACCGTCAAGACCAATCAGAGAGAGACACCCTGCACGGTCTGCGCGGGCGTAGGGACTCGGCCTTCCAGGAATGTGGCACGGGGTGACCGAGTGACCGCGGGCTGCCACGTGACACCAGCCCTGCCTGGCGCGCGGGGCCCCACCGGAGCCGTCCGAGGCCCTCATCCTGGCCTGTTCCCCGGCCCCGCGACGCCCTCACCGCCCCCCGCAGGGTCCTGTCCCCGCAGTGTGCCTGCCACACCATGTGTGGGGGGCACCTGAGCCTCCAAGGGGAAGCGCCCGCAACACGCGAAGGCCCGGCGAGGCAGTTGACAGCCACGGAGACGAGAGACAGGGTGGCGGGGGCCGGGGGAGCTGGCGGGGGGTGGGGCACCACCAAGCCGGCCAACACTGCTTCAAACTCGAGCTCGAGCCTGCTAAGCAGTTTGGCCTTTTCTGATCAATAAGCAAGCTTTACCATCCTCTGGGTCAGTTATTCTCCGTAAAACCCTACGAGGCAGGTCAACATTTTTATATTCAATTTTATGGATGAGAAAGCAGGCTTTTGATGTCTCCAAGGTCACAAGGCAAACAGGCTGAGACTTGGGCCGGTCAGCTCTGGAAACTTGAGGCAGGCCTGACCCCCGGCCTGTCCCTTGACCACCTACCCGACCAGCTGACCTGGGGTGGCGGTGGGGGCCACAGGGTGGACACCCCCACCGTGAATCCAGGAAGAAGGCTCTGGGGCTGGAGGCAGGGGCCAGCCATCTCCCCTGCCCCAGCGGAGCTCAGCGGTGCCTCCTGATGGCCAGCCCGGCAGACTTCAGACCTGGCCGCTCAGAGCCCCTCAGCGCCCCACTCTGCCCAGCAGGGCCCCAGCGGGACGGGCTAGTGGGAGAGTAGACAGAAGCCTGTCGGCCTGGCCCCACGCACTCAGGGGCTCTCTCTGGCTTCTGAGCCTACGCGCCGTGCTTTCTGGTGTCTGCCGCCCTCGGCGGAAGGCTGGGCTCACAGTGACTGGGGCGCTTTCTAAGGCCGCTGAACGCCGGCAGGGAAGTGGCCCAAGATGAGGTCCCGAGGCGTGCGTCTCTGCCCTGCACAGCACCAGCCTGCAGGACTGGACACCCAGCCAGCGGCAGCGAGGGCAGAGGGGAGACATGGCGTCCGCAGGATGCTCGTTGAGTGACAAGCTGGTCCTCACCATGCGCCCAACCACCCCCAGATGGCTCCGGCGACCGCACTTCACAGATCCGGGATTGAGGCCCGGGTGTGAGGCCTGTGCCCGTCTGGAAGCCCCTCAACCGTCACCCCACACACATCAGCCCCACCAGCATGCACGAGCACGGCAGCCCTTGACCCGTCTCTCCGGCGGTGTTGTTTCTGCGGCACAGGGCACAGAGGAGCCAGCACCAGCACAAGACACGCGAGGGGCCAGCACGCGGGGGCCCAGCCCGACAGCCGCCAGTCAGCAGGCGCCGCAGAGGAGGGGCTGAGCCGCGCTTCTGATGGGCAGAGGCTGCTGCGGTAACGGCACTGGCCGCCACGAGATGGGCCCTGTTATCCGTTTCTGTCCACTAATGAGCCTGGAAGCTCCTGGCTGTGCCAAAGGCGAGGGTCAGGGCCCTGCGACTGCATCAGCGCTTAATGAAATGTAAGTGGGGAGAGGAGGAGAGACGCCCAAGGTCGACGCTAACAAGTTTACACCAGCATCAGTTACTGCGATCCAAAGAGGCTGAGACCGGAGGGGAAAATGAAACCAGCTTTCAAAGATCCGCCTAGGTTTGGCTCCATCAGACCTGACCAATTTGGTTTAATAAGGTTTCAGTTTGGCTGCTCCTGTCTCTCCCTCTTCTTTGAGCTGGGCCGGGCACAGATAAGACAGCCCCCGCCTAGTGCATTAGCTGTGCCTTGCACAAAACGCCGAGCTCAGGACGCTGCTGGGGAGAGGGCGGCCGGGGCTATGGGGGGCGGTGGACAGGTCCCGGGGGTCAGTCCCCTCCCACTTGTATTCTAGACGAACAAACCATTCAGAAAGGCTCGGGGTCAAGCGAGGTGCCCACAGCCTGTGCTCCCTCCTGGGGCTGACCCGTCTGAGCCGCCACTTGTCCTTGGCCTCAGTGTGGGGTTGAAGGCCCCGAGGCCTGACTCCGGCCTTGCCACCCTAGAGCAAGCTCCACGGAGTCTTCACGTGTCCCACCACAGGCGTTCAGAGCCACGTGAGCACCCTGCGAGGTGCAGGCGCCCGTGAGGTCCAGGGCGGGGCCGTGCCGCTGGCCCGCTCAACGACCCGTCCCCTGCCCTGGGTGGATGTCTGCTCCTGTCAGGAGACGTCTCTGCATGCACACCCGCCTGCAGGCTCACACAGCGGCCGGCTGGGCCACACGGTCTGTCCAGGTGGCTCCCCCTGACTGCCGCGGTCCCTCCTCCTCTTACCCATGCCCGTACTTGTGGGCACGTGGTCGCGGGGGCCCTTCCTGTCGCGCCCCCCCCCGTGCTCCCCAGCACTGCCATGCAGACCCGTGGTGCCTCAGTTCCCCCCGATCGCTCACTGCAACGGCCACTCGCCCCTAGCAGCACCGGGAAGTGCCTCCATGCGGCACTGCGGGCTGTTTGCTGCCGCCCGGCTGTCGCCCTCTGGGATGGGGCTCCTCGGGGGTCCCTGCTGCCCCCACTTCACCCCGAGGCGAAGGGGCGAAGCTCCTCCCCACAGCGGATAGCTAGGCCCAGCGGCCTCCCAGGCGTGCTCCCGGGGAGGCGCCATCGCAGGTTAGGCCGAACCCTCCCTGTCCTGGCTTGGTGCCCCAGCCCCTGCCCCTGGGCACCGGCACCACCAGGAGCCGGGCCTGGCAGTGCTGGCCTGCCCCTCACTGGCCTCGTCCTGGGAGGCTCTGCTGCTGCCCAGCGCTGGGCTCTGCTCCATGCAGACATCCCCGGGGGCCTCAGCCAAAGCCAGCTGCCCCCGGGGAGGAGAGTGAGGAGACCTTCCCTCAGGCGCCCCTGCTCAGGAAAAAGACACGCCCCCTAAGAGGAGGAGGCCGTCTTCAGGAGCCTGGGCACCCTCACGCACCCCCGGACCCAAGCGCAGGCTCCGACGGGGCTCTGCCTGCCTCCGTGTCTCTCTACTCCAGCCATTGCCCCGCCCCCAGTGCCTGGCCAGGCTGCGTGCCGGGAGCTTGGTCAGCCCCGGGCCTGGCCCGTGTGCACCGCCCCAGCTCAGGCCCTGCCCAGAGTCCTGGGGACGCGGCGAGCGCTGATGCACCGTCAGGCCCCACGGCGGTGCCGCACCTGCACTCCTGGCTCTGTTCTCTGGGCGCCGGTGCCGGGCGGGCGGCTGCCCATGGCAGGCCGTGCCACCCTGCTGCCTGCTGGCCCCTCCTGCTGCTGTCTCGTGGCGGGCACCCGGCGGGCGGAAGGGGGATCGAGTTTCCTACTGCGGGCCTGAGAGGCTCTGCCCCTCCACTGCGACCTCACAGACTCACCCAGGTTCTTCGCCACTCAGTCGGGCAACAGTGGAAAACCATAAAAGTGACAAGGGGCCTGCCAGGAAGCTCCGCGCTCCTCCTCCCAGCCACCCTCCACGCATTTGTCATCCCATAAAGTTTAAATTGAATTACAACGATGTCTGATTCTCCTGCTTTCCATACAACTGGGGCTTTAATTGTTTTTAACGACATCCTTGGGCTTTTTGGGGGGTAAGGAATCCTTGGGAGGTGAGCCAAAGGGGCCAGCTCTGACCCGGGGCTCAGCCTGGAGAAGCGTCCCAAGCAGGGACACAGCCACACTTAGGCTGTGGAGAACCAACTGGGTGGCCTGGGTCCTGGGCAGGCGACGGGGTTTCAAAGGATGAGTCCACGCAGACCCTGCCTCTGAGATCGGGGGAGTCTCAGAAATGAAAGCACAACCTCTCCCTCCCGGGCCCCTTAGGGCAAGCTGCGGGGCTCACAGTGCCGGAGGAGCCTGCCAGCCCATGGGCCCTGGAGCCCAGCAGTCCCAGGAGAAGGCAGAGGGGGGCAGGTGCAGGACGCCAGCGCTGGGGGCACAGAACCGCTTCTAAGTTTTAAGGTTCGTGGAAATTTTTGTGTTTGATGCCGTAATACGTCCATGTTTGTTTTAAAATAAAAACAAGGCTTGGGTTTAACTGCCCTCTTGGAAATTGCCACTGAGGGAAACTGACTCGCTGGCTGTGGCCTGCCAGTCCCCGGCCCCTGGGGGCAGTCACCCCAAACGCCCGGCCACGGGGAACTACATCCGGCAGGTGTACAGGCTCCAGGGCTGCGGGTGACAAAGGCCAGGGGCACCCACCTGCTCCTGACACCGGCCAGAGCCGGCGAACTGGCCTCAGTGCGCGAAGGCACCTCCACCCTGCCGAGCCTGGCCTGGGAGAAGCCGTGCGTGGGGAGGACGCCCAGGACCCAGGGAGCTGCGGGGCGAAGACGAGGCTCAGCTAAGGCCGGCAGAGTCTCTTCCATGCCCGAGAGATCTCCTGAGGCACCGGTGAAGCCTAGGCGGACTAGGGTCTGCCTGGAAATGTGGAGAGGGCTCTCAGACATGGAAGGTTCCCAGCGCAGACAGCAGACATGCCCACCTGCTGGTGGGGCTGTGAGGGACCCTGTCACACTATCTGAGGAGCACAGCAGCTGCAGGTGAGATGGAAGAAGATTAGACCCAGAAAGCTAGAACTCGGAGCGGAGAAAGCCAAGCAAGTGAGTGCCCCAAGTGGGGTGGCACGTTGGGTGGCGTGTCCCATCAAGGGGCCGGCTGGGCATAGGGGAGCCGGGGACGCACGAGGGGCCCAGGGCAGGTGAGGCGGTGATCGCGGCAGCGGCAGGAGGACCCCAGCCGCCTCTACGCCCGCGGCCTCTGGGGCCCAGCGAGGCTCTCTGCGGCTCCAGACCAGCGGCCAAGGTCCACTCTGGCCTCTGGCCCACAGCTTGTGGTCTGCAGATCCTCTGCCGACATGCTAACCAACGGGCCGCTCAGACGCCTGGGGACCTCGTCACCTCCCCCCACCACTGTTGCCGTTCAGGGAGCACCTACTGTATACACTGGGCAGTGTTCCAACAAGTTCACCTACACCAGCCCACTCAGCCCTCACACAGGCCCGAGGAGTCGTCGGTCTCACTGTGACCCCTGTGGAGAGAGGACAGACAGGGCCCAAGGCCTCCCCGACAGCAGTGGTGGGCTGGGACGCAGGCCCTGCTGGGGAAGCTCTGGGCCAGGCCTCCTGGAGGACAGGGGATCCTGCAGAAGGAGGCTGGCGCGGCGCTGGAGGTAACACGGCTCCATGAACTTGCACTTGAGGGCAAGGGCCCCAGCAGTGCAGGCTCTGCGGCCAGACTTCCCGGGTCAGCTCCCTCAAGCCAGCCCATGACGCTGAGCACACGGGGCTTGCCCTCTCCACTTCCTCAGATGGAAAATGCACCCGCCTCCCCGGGCGGTGGGGGGGATTACCCCAGGTAATCCGTGTGGAGCCATTCACACGGCATCAAAAGCTACAAATTGTTAGGAAAGATGAGCCACGATCACGATTACTATTAACACCGCGTTGTCAGCAGAAAGGAGAAGCACACCCGGCTTCACTGGGGTCGCCGTGACGATGAACTCGCAAGAGCACGTGAGGGCCAGGGCTGAGCCCGACACGGGGCTCCAGGGCCCGTGTCCCCTGAAGCTGAAGGACCGGGGGCTGCAAATGTCTCTGCAGAAGGCCAGACGGCCAACACCTCGGGCTCCCAGGCCCCACGGGCTCCGTGGCAGCTGCTCAGCTTTGCTGTCCTAGCAGGAAAAGCTTTATGTCTGAGAGCAGGCGGTGGGCAGTGGCCGGCTGACCCTGCCTGGCTCTGAGCCACCTGGGGGAGACCTGCGGCAGCCAGACAACTCACCCAGGCCTGGCTCCGCCCGGTCCCCGGTGGGTGCTCCCGAGCGGCTGCACCAGCAGAGCTGGGTGCCCCGCGGGGCAGGCCGCCGCCGCTGCCCGGCCTCCCTGGGTGGTCACCTGTGAGCACTTCCCCAGCTCGGGGCACACGGCACAGGCCAGGCCTGGTCCTGCAGCCCAGGGCAGGGGGCGGGGAGACGGCCGTGGGAACAGAGCGCACCTCCTCGTCTGTGGCCTGCATGCGAGCACCGCACCACGCCCTGCGGAGTGGACACAGAAGGACGCGCAGCCGCCCCCGGCTGGGTGCGGGGCGATTACTATTCCGGCCCGTCTCCTAGGAAGCGGGGAGAGGGTGATCCACTCGAGAAGACTTCCAGGAGCTTAAGGGCGGGAGCTTTGCACAAAGTCTGTTTGGGGCACACCGAGTGACACACAGGCCAACGGGAGTCACGTGATATCGCAAATGAAAATCGGCCCATGAATATACATAATCCCCAAGGTACTTCTCCCAACCTCAGACGGCGGCGGAGCCGCCCTCGCTCACTGAGGCGTGAATATTTACCGTCCTCTGGCTTTACTGCTCTCGATCTGGGTTCAATTTTGCAAATTAAAATGAGGGCCGTGTGGACAGAGAGATTACAGGAGAGCCTCCTGAAGCCTGCTGTCCCCGGCGATGCAGCCGGCACGGTCAGCGGCCCCTTCCCATTGGCAGACGCTGCGGCCTCGAAGGTCAGAAGCTGAAGCCACGGGGCAGGGGTCGCGGACGGGTCGGGACTGGGCGCCTGGGCAGCAGGCTGACGGGCCCCGAGGGCGGAAACGTGTCACCAAGGTGGGAAATAAAGGTGTGTGGCCAGCCCAGGAGACTCGCCTTGAGCAGCGGAGCGAGCAGGGGCTGTGGCACAGGCAGGCCGAGGCTCAGGGCCCGGCCAGGACGCGGGGCTGGGGCACGCCATGTCCCTGCTCCGGCCTCGGTGTTTTCATCTGTGAAGTGGGGATGAACACCGCCTCTCCCAGGCCAGGCGAGAGTGAGGGGCTGTGCAGGCACCAGCGGGGCGGGCCCCGGGGGTCTGCGGCCCACAGGCAGGGGCCAGACAGCCTGCTGAGGCAGCAATGCCAGCCACGCTGCTGCGCGCTGGGCGGTCCTGGCCCCCGTCCAGCCGGGGAGGCAAGGCGGCCCTGGCGCTCCCACTGGGCCTTGCTGAGAGCGGGCGCACCCTTCTATGTCCTGGGTAAGAGGGCAAGGGGCGCATGGCTGGAGCAGCAAGGAGTGAAGGGCGCCTGACGGGGGCTCAGAGAACCCGCCGTCTGCCTCTCCCAGGCCCGGTTCCCTAGAAACCGAAAGCCAGAGAGAAAGCCACTTAATCTGCCCCCGTGGCTCTGAAAGCCAGCTGGAACAGAATCTGCATGGATTTGGTCCAAAACTCCTCTGCAAGGACGGCACCACCACGGCCGGGGCGGCAAGGCCCCTGGCTGCCCTGGCTCACGTGGTCCGGGGCAGCGGGGGTCCCCATGCACGCAGACGGCTGGACACACAGACCAGACCTCTACGCGCGGAGCCCGTTGTATGCCCGGCCCTCTACGGGGTACGAGGGGGCCAGACACCAGGACATAAGCCCCCCACCCCAGTGCTTCCGGCACTGACGGTCACTCCTTCCCAGGCACTGTGTGCCAAGGGCTCTCCCGGGGCGACAAGGACACCAGGGCTCGAGGAGAAGCCACGGTGCCCAGCTGGCAGGGACTTGTTTGCAGGGGCCTGGAGGAGGGGGGCAGCTCACGTGGAAGAGCAGGGCGGGGGGTGGGGTTTCGTGAGCAAGGGGCCTGCAGGGCCCTGGGGGTCAGGCAAGGCTGCAGCCTCACCTGCTGGCTGGGGAGGCTGGAGGGACAGAACCCGAGGGCAGGACAAACGGGGCTGCGGTCTTACTCACCCGCGGCCGCCGGAGCACTCGCGGGCGCCGCATACCGTGGGCCTGAGACTCAGCGCTCGCTCGCGGAGTGAGAGAGGGAACAGAAGGAGGGTCTGCACGTGGGAGGTGGGGCTGCAGCAAGGTCAGGCCACCGGGCGTGGAGCGCGGGACCTGCCGGGTCTGCGGGGCTCACGTGGCTGCTGCGGCCCGGGACCAAAGGGTTACTGGCTGTGCTCGGGAACCCGGAGCCCCAGCCTGACTAGACGTCGTCTATTTTCCCTTCTGCTCTCTTTGAGACCCCAGATGTGCTCCTGCACATCAAAAGAGAGCAACTTATAAAGTCAAACTAAATCAAGGGCTTTTGTTCTGAGGCATCGTTGCCGAACTAATTATTCCTGTATGTTGTTTAATGAAACGGCGGTGCCATACATCAACCCAGGGAGCAGGGTGAGCGCATGAGTTACAGGGAGGGTCGGGGCTGGGATTATAAATTTAACTTTTCCTTAAGAAGAGATGAAACAAGCTGGCCAACTCCCCGCTGTCGAGTGTCACGCAGGGAGAATGATGGCAGTGTGCGCTGAGGGAGGCCGGCCGGCCGCGGAGGCTGGGGCACCACCGGCCCCCGCTGCTCTGCACCCAGCTCCGGGCGAGCCTCATCCCCTGCGCGGGGCCTCCCGCCCCGGGACCATGTGACTCCGCCTACGGGCCAACCAGTCCAGGAAGCCAGGACCAGCTCTGAGGAGGCGCTCACAGAGGGCCGTGCGCGGCCAGGGCCCCGGGGCAGCCAGGGAGCCCTTCCTGGGGGAGTGACGGTGCCGCCCCTGCCTCCTGTGGACCGGACCCAGTACGTCACGGGACATGGCCACAGCGAGGGGGCTTTACTCCTGAGGGCACGCACGTGTGTGCCTGTATATGTGTGCTTGTACGCACAAGCATGTGTCTACGTGTACCTGTGTGTGTGTGCCTGTGTGTGCGTCTGTGTGTGTGTGCCTGCTTGTGTGCCTGAGTCTGTGCGTNGACCGGACCCAGTACGTCACGGGACATGGCCACAGCGAGGGGGCTTTACTCCTGAGGGCACGCACGTGTGTGCCTGTATATGTGTGCTTGTACGCACAAGCATGTGTCTACGTGTACCTGTGTGTGTGTGCCTGTGTGTGCGTCTGTGTGTGTGTGCCTGCTTGTGTGCCTGAGTCTGTGCGTGTGTCTGTGAGTGTGAGTGTGTGTGTGCCTGTGTGTGTGTACGTCTGTGTGTGTGCGTGCCTGTGTGACGTGCGTCTGTGTGTCTGTGTGTGTGTGCGCGCCTGTGTGTGCCTGTGTGTGTCTGTGTGTACGTGCATCTGAGTGTGTACCTGTGTCTGTGTGTGTGCACACCTGTGTACGTCTGTGTGTACGCGCGTCTGTGTGT
>SJYA01006125.1:0-22352 GCA_006410615.1 Neotragus moschatus | reverse complement strand
GCTGGACCCCGGCATGATTCAAAGTCAGGGAAAGGGACTGGAAACAGGTAACAGGCCAAGAACTAGAAGGTCCCCGGATGGACACCACAACCCAACCTTGACCGCAGCTCTGCTAGCTGGGCAGGCCCCTACCTTGCCGTCACAGGCTAGACCGGGGCTCCCCAAGTCTGTCTTTTGTGCCCTTCACCATCGTTAGAGGCTTACATCCCCGGTTGTGTTAGTTTCTTCGCTTTCTTTAAATCAACTCAGTGTCTTACTTACATTTATTTTAGTTGAAATTTTATTATCACAGCCATCATGGAAGCCAGCATCACTTGCCGTCAATAGACAGCAACAAGCAAAATAAAATCAATGAAACCAGCTTCATTAGTAGATTCCAGCTGGACACTGTTTCCTGTGGAGTTTGCCTCTTGATGTCTCCTAATACAAAAGGGGGATTGGCAAATTTTCCAGCAACAAGTGAGATTTTTTTCCCCTATAATCAGAAACATTAGCATTGAAACATATACATTACCATATGTAAAGTGAAGTCGCTCAGTTGTGTCCGACCCTTTGCCACCCCATGGACAAAGAGTCCANCCTAATACAAAAGGGGGATTGGCAAATTTTCCAGCAACAAGTGAGATTTTTTTCCCCTATAATCAGAAACATTAGCATTGAAACATATACATTACCATATGTAAAGTGAAGTCGCTCAGTTGTGTCCGACCCTTTGCCACCCCATGGACAAAGAGTCCAGGCTCCTTCATCCATTTCCAGGCAAGAATTCTGGAGTGGGTTGCTGTTTCCTTCTCCAGGAGATCTTCCTGATCCAGGGATTGAACCCGGGTCTTCCGCATTGTAGGTAGACACTTTACGGCCTGAGCCACCGGGGAAGTCCACCATATGTAAATCAGATGGCTGTTGGGAAGCTGGTGTAGAGCACAGGAAGCTAAGGCTCTGCTCTGCGACAACCTAGACGGGTGGGAGAGGGTGGGGTTGGGGAGGTTCAAGAGGGTGAAGACGCATGCATACTCACGCTGATGCACGTTGTTGAACTGCAGACTCCAGCACAAATCATGAAGCAGTTACCCTTCAATTAAAAATAAATTAAAAAAAAAAAAGAATGGAAAAGAGAGTACCTTTCCAACTGTGCTATTCGATTTTCCTTTATGCTAAAGTCACCTAGTAATGCATCCACATCATCTTGTTATGGAAAGCAAAGATACCTATCTGGAAGACAGTGTTCTTCGACCCTCCTAAAGCCTGCTGTTGCTGCTGCTGCTACGTCGCTTCAGTCATGTCCGACTCTGTGCGACCTCATAGACAGCAGCCCACTAGGCGCCTCTGTCCCTGGAATTCTTCAGGCAAGAACACTGGAGTGGGTTGCCATTTCCTTCTCCAATGCATGAAAGTGAAAAGTGAAAGTGAAGTCTCTCAGTCAAGCCCGACTCTTCGCCACCCCATGGACTGCAGCTGACCAGGCTCCTCCATCCATGGGATTTTCCAGGCAAGAGTACTGGAGTGGGGTGCCATTGCCATCTCCTCCTAAAGCCTAGCCCTAAGCAATAAAGTTGGCTCTTGAGAGTCCCTTGAACTGCAAGGAGATCCAACCAGTCCATCCTAAAGGAAATCAGTCCTGAATATTCATTGGAAGGACTGATGCTGAAGCGGAAATGCCAATACTTTGGCCACCTGATGCGAAGAGCTAACTTATTAAGACTCTGATGCTGGGAAAGATTGAAGGCAGGAGGAGAAGGGGACAACAGAGGATGAGATGGTCGAATGGCATCATCAACTCAATGGACATGAGTCTGAGTAAACTCCAGGAGTTGGTGATGGACAGGGAGGCCTGGTGGGCTGCAGTCCATGGGGTCAGAAAGAGTTGGACACGACTGAGTGACTGGACTGAACTGAACTGCACAATAAAGCCATAAACCATGGTTTGGGGGCTGACGCACATTACAAGAAATAATTATTACCATTAAAATCTTCCAAGTACCACTTAGAACCACATCGTCTCCTCCCCAGGTAGTAGATGCCATTCTTGGGGAAATGCCGGGACACACAACCCTCAGGTCCCTGGGTTGAAGAGCACGTGAAAATCCCCACCCTGCTCTCTGAAGGGCTCCACCCTCCCGTGCGGAAAAGCCTTCATGACTGGAACCCCAGTGAAAGGTTCCACCCTTCCTGCTTCTGGAAAGGTCCTCGTGGTGGAACAGTGTCAGAGAGCCATCGCCCTCCAACGATGCTGGGGAGAGACCATCAGGGCTCGCATCCTGATGAGGACCCCCTTCCAAGGTCTTGGGGACAGAGTTGAAAATGAAAACTGTAAGGTAAGGGAGTTAGAGAAGGTGAGATTCAGAAGAAAAAAGTGAGATCAGCACTTTACAGGAAGATACCACCCTAGTGAGGGAGAAGGGGCAGCAGTCAGGTCAGTGGGCTGCTGCGCCAAGTCAGAATGAAGGTGGGCACACATAGAAAGCACCTGTGTGCGGAGATGCGTCGTTCTGAGGGGGTCTGTTTTCCTCATGATGATTTTGATTAGTTAGCTTTTGACAACTGGGGTAAGGAATCCCTGAGACCGGCCAGAGACTGGGGTTGGCTGGGAGCTGGACATAATCAATCTTAATGTCCATTCCTTTCTTTGGGGGAGAAAGCTCTTTATTCTGTGTAGAAGTGGTGGAGGTGCTGGAGGGGAGTTTTGACTCCAGGCTCTCTTGAGCCTGTAGCTTTCCTTCAGACACAGTTGTGTCCCTGGGGGACCTGGAGCCAAGAGGTCGGCATCATCTCTGCCCTTCGCTGATTTGTTGCAAAGCTGAGATCTGAACTTGTGTGCCAGTGGTTCCAAAATCCATGTTCTTCCTCACCACGATCTGCTGTCTAACAGTCTAGTAACCGAGTTTTAATCTTAATGCATACTTTTCATGGTGAATCCCACGGAAGAGTTTTCCATTCCGACTCCCTGACTCTCTCAAGCTCCTTTGAGTGTCTCTTTGGCCCTGAATGACTATCTTGGGACTTCTTTTTCCCAGAGCCATAAACACACAGGGAATTAAGGACAAGCACTAATGTAAGGAGACTGGGGCCAGGAGTGCCAACTACAGACGGCATTTGCCGTCTCTCCCTCTGTTTCTGTAACTGCCGCTGCTGACCTTCAGCACTCCTGAAAGGGGGAGGAGAAGAAATAAGGGGTCTGTGCTCGGGGGAAAATCTGAAGGACAAGTCTTCAGACAGATATTGTCAGGAGCCGATTTTGTAAGCCCAATTCTTATATCTCTCCATATCCAGAAAAGCAGCCAAATCCTTCATGGTGATGACGGCTCCTCATGACTAGCAGAGGCTTTGTAATACTAGCATTAATAGAAATCTTCTGGAAAAATATGTGCTGGATTGCATGTATCTCCCCCTTCGCCAAAAATCATATATATACTGACCTTTTCCCCCTACCTCTTTGGTCCAACTTCTCAGAGCTGTCTGAATTGCTGTCTCCCAGACTGAGGGCCTCATTTTGCCCCCAATAAAACTTAACTCTCAGCTCTTATATTGTGCATTTTTTGTCTGATGGGAGGAAGCTGGGAAAAGTGCTGGCCACTCAGATGCGCTTTGTTTCTTTAATCTACACGTTTCTACTCTCCTTGGCACAACCTACACCTTCCCGGTAGACCACCTGGAGTCTCTCTTTTTAAAGAAGTCACTGCCTGCCCAACAACCAAGCAAGGAAGTGAGGCGCTGACATGATGATGAGATGACAGAATGGCCCAACTTTCCCTCTGGCAACTGAGGTCCCTTTTCCNGGCACAACCTACACCTTCCCGGTAGACCACCTGGAGTCTCTCTTTTTAAAGAAGTCACTGCCTGCCCAACAACCAAGCAAGGAAGTGAGACGCTGACATGATGATGAGATGACAGAATGGCCCAACTTTCCCTCTGGCAACTGAGGTCCCTTTTCCTGGCCCCCAGCTGGAGAGACTTTGGTTAGAAGAACCAGACGGGAATGACACCACCACTCACTGTGTGACTTTGGGCAACTGGCTAACTTCTCTGAGCCTCAGTGTCATCTGCCTGAAACACACATATCAGGGATACACAGGGTATCACAGGTGAGGCAAGTGAAAGTGAAGTCGCTCAGTCATGTCCGACCCTCAGCAACCCATGGACAGCAGGCAGCCCACTAGGTTCCCCCATCCATGGGATTCTCCAGGCAAGAACACTGGAGTGGGGTGCCATTGCCTTCTCCAGTGCATGGAAGTGAAAAGTGAAAGTGATGTTGCTCAGTCGTGTCTGACTCTTCGTGACCCCATGGACTGCAGCCTACCAGGCTCCTCTGTCCATGGGATTCTCCAGGCAAGAGTACTGGAGTGGGGTGCCATTGCCTTCTCCAATGCATGAAAGTGAAAAGTGAAAGTGAAGTCGCTCATTTGTGTCTGACTCTTAGTGAACCCGTGGACTGTAGCCCACCAGGCTCCTCTGTCCATGAGATTTTCCAGGCAAGAGTACTGGAGAGGGTTGCCATTGCCTTCTCCAATGCATGAAAGTGAAAAGTGAAAGTGAAGTCGCTCATTTGTGTCTGACTCTTAGTGACCCATGGACTGCAGCCCTCCAGGCTCCTCTGTCCATGGATTTTCCAGGCAAGAACACTGGAGTGAGGTGCCATTGCCTTCTCCAGTTGAGACAAAGTTTGGAAGAATATGTAAAAGGGATTTGCAACAACTGGCCCAGAGAAGACACTCACCAAAACAACAAAAACAAAGCAGCTGCTTTTACTGACAAGTTCTTTTATTTGACAGGTGGTGGCAAAATTCCCACACCAGTCAGATGGCAAAGGGAAGCCCTGGCAGTCCCCCAGACTGGAATCTGTCCCCCACGTGGAATCCCGACGTGTTCACCTCCTGTAGTCTGACAGTACAAACAAGGTCCTGATTAACTTTGCCAGGGATATTTCTAATTTAAACTGAATGCTGTTGGACAGCTCATCCTGTCAGGGAGAGGAGCATAACCATCACTGACCTTTTCAAAGAAAGCTAATTGCTCAGGTTTTAAGGGTACAGAGCTGAAATTTTGCCATATATTGATCCAGGGGTGCAAAGTTTCTTCCTAGTTTCTAGTTTCCCCTAGAGGAGAAAGTAGGAATTTGCCTTGATGGAGCCCATCTTCTCTGGGAGGAACACAGCTATTTAGAAACTCTGTTACCAAATCTACTTGGCCAGCAACTTCCTTGCAGGTCCAGTGGTTAAGACTCTGCCTTCCAGTGCCGGGGGTGTGGGTGTGGGTCCATAGCTAAGACTTCACCCTCCAGCACAGGGGGAGCAGGTTCTATCCCTGCTTAGGGACTAAGATCCCACATGCCTCACGGCCAAAACACCAAAATATAAAACAGAATCAATGTTGTAACCAATCTGGATACTTGGCCAATGATGCAGCCTCCTTTCTCAGCTGAAGAGTCTAACCCAACTTCTCAGGTTTTCATTGAGTCAGTAAGTGTGTGTTACTGTATGGCCTGGCGGGCCAGGCCGTGTGCTGGGCTCAGCAGATGGTGAGCCAGTCCTTGCAAGCAGAGCGGAGAGACGGCTATGTATCGACAGTTACGCAAACAGAGGAAGCTGCCTGTGCTGCTGCTGGGAAGAACCACGGCTGGAGAGTGGGCTGAATGGATGCTCCTTCAGGCGAGGAGAAGTGGGGGCTTTGTCTCTGTGGGATTTAAAAGTGACTCTGTCTGCTTTTCATCGTCACCAAACGCTGGAAACCCCAAACAGTATTGGTGATAAAATGCTCCTCCCTTAATGGACAGACTATCACCCCACTGCTCATCTCAGGCATCAGGAGACAAGAAAGACTGACCAGGTCACTCAGTTAAGGACTCCCAGAAGATGCGCAACTTGAACTTAAGCTGGGATGGGCAGGAGAGCAGCAGGTGTCCAGGCAAAGCTGTAAGGGTGGGGGACGCCTGGAGGACAAGCGGAAGCAGGGACCCCAGGCCAGCGGAGACCCAGGAGAGGCAGGGCTGGACGGCATGCCTGAGGGCAGAGGGCAGGGGGTCTAGGGGATGAGAGAGCCTGTGTTCCAGAAAGAAACAAACCAACGGTAACAGTTATGCAGCTGCAGCTGGTTCACTCTCAACAAAAGCCCCAATTCCTGAGTTTTATGTAAGATACACTCTAGATTTTTTTAAAGCATTGGCAACTTAGTTAAAAGCAAAGCATAGCTGCTGGCCAAATGGGTCCCCCTGGGGCCCCTGGATGGGTGGGAGGCAGGCCTTCTACCCTCTGCTTTAGCCCCTCTCTGAAGCACCTAGGTAACAGTGTGTGATGCAGATTCCCTGAGTTGCTCTGAAAGTGTGAAAACCCCACCAAACAGGAGGTGTTTACTTCATGACCAGAGCGCAACGCCCCAGGCCTCCTGGAGCGAAGGACTGATCGTGTGAACCCTGTCACCCCACCTGCTCGTCAGGAATTCGCACAAGCAGACCACACATCCTTCCACACGCCCCACTCCCGTGACCAAAAGGGCACAAGCCGAGAGGATAACACCCAAGCCTAACAAACGGGCTTCCAGGGGCCCAGCGGTTATGAACTTGCCTGCCAGTACAGGAGACCTGCGCTTGTCTCTGGATCAGGAAGGTCCCTTGGAGGAGAAAATGGCAACCTACTCTAGTGTTCTTGCCTGGGGAATCCCACGGACAGAGCAGCCTGGTGGGCCACAGTCCACAGGGTCGCAGAGTCAGACACAACTGAAGAGACTTAGCATGCACACACATACGCATGAGTTGTGATAAAAGAAAAATATTGTTCACATACATCAGACATCTTTAAAAATGCTTTGTACCCAGTTCTGACACTCCCATCCTCTACATGAAAATGGACTGCTCCGGGAACTCTTCTCCTGAAATCTTTTCCAGAAACCCAGACTGGACAGTTCTTCCGGTGACTCTCCCCGCCCCCTCTTACCCACGTGCTGTTCATTTGCTCATACAGCGTCTTACACAGTTTCCTTGGGCCTGAATCCTTTGATCTTTGCTCTCTCATCCCATTACTCAGATTCTGCTTCATCCAGGAAACCTGGGCCTGCTGCCCCAAGCAAAAATCATTGTTTTAGACAGCAAGAGGGCAAGGGAAAGACTGAAAACTCACAAACGGTATTTTTCATCCGATTTATTCACAAATGTATTTTCAAGATGCATTTCTGTACNCTGCTTCATCCAGGAAACCTGGGCCTGCTGCCCCAAGCAAAAATCATTGTTTTAGACAGCAAGAGGGCAAGGGAAAGACTGAAAACTCACAAACGGTATTTTTCATCCGATTTATTCACAAATGTATTTTCAAGATGCATTTCTGTACACAGACTTAAAAATGTGCTGTCTTTTGATCACAGCAGCTGGTGGCAAAGCTGTCTGTTTATAGTCAACTTAATGTCAAGAACTGGTACAGAAGTTCACAACAGCAGAGAACCCTATCATTTGAAAATTTTGAGGAGGAAGTTACTGCGATCAGGGGGAAGCCTCAGATCAGTCTCTTAAAGCACAGGTAGGAAAAAAGAGGCAAAAACGAACAATATCGCTTGGCAGATGCTCAGTAAGCCCTAGCTAAGGGTTAAGGGGCTTCCTAGGTGGCGCAATTAGAAAAAAGCATGCTTGCCAATGCAGGAGATGTGAGAGACGTGGGTTCAGTTCCTGGGTCCGAAAGCTCTCTTGGAGGAGGAAAGTGCAACTCACTCCAGTGTTCCTGCCTGGAGACTCCCAAGGACAGAGGAGTTTGGAGTACTGTCCATGGGATCACAGAGAGCTGGACATACAGCCTGCTCTCTCTCTCTCTCTCACAAACACACAAACACAAGGGCTAAGGAAAGCATACAGCTAAATTCCTGCAGTCCCTAGAAAGTAGTGCTTAAAAAAAAAACAACAGTTGGATCTATTAATTTAATTCCTAGGGAGAAGGGTTCAATTTCATCTCTCATTATTTCAATTCTTACTTCCTTCAGTTAAAATGTGCATCAAATACACTTTCCTCTGGCTCTGTTAAGAGACTGAGCAGCGGCCTCTGCCCCGAGTGTGCACCGTCTTCGGATGGGTTCATGGATTGGGGCTTGTTTGCCTCACACTGAGGTCCTGAACACACAAGGTGGGGAGGCCTGCTTGAAGGAGGTGGAGAAAAGAAAAGAAGAATGAACTGTCCTGTTTGTTCATCTGATACCCAGAAGAATCAAACAGGAAGACAATGGTCACCACAGACTTCTTGAGCTTACTTTCTTTCTGTTCCTGGGGATGTCACCTTTATTTCATGATTCTAGTGCCCACAAGACCCAGTATTGCATCACTCCCACCATCACCATCACGAGACTTAATTTGGAAAATAAAGCCAACTCCTTTTTGATGACTCTCTCTCTCTCTCTCTCTCTCTCNGTTGAAGGAGGTGGAGAAAAGAAAAGAAGAATGAACTGTCCTGTTTGTTCATCTGATACCCAGAAGAATCAAACAGGAAGACAATGGTCACCACAGACTTCTTGAGCTTACTTTCTTTCTGTTCCTGGGGATGTCACCTTTATTTCATGATTCTAGTGCCCACAAGACCCAGTATTGCATCACTCCCACCACCACCATCACGAGACTTAATTTGGAAAATAAAGCCAACTCCTTTTTGATGACTCTCTCTCTTTCTCTCTCTCTCTCTCTCTCTCTCTCTCAGTGTTCAAAGTGACTTTACGTTCAGATCATTCTGGAAGAAATCGTTTTAAAAGCCTGTCACTGCACACTGCAAATGGCTGCAAGGACACCCTGGTGTATTTCACCATTATTAAAACAGCTACCAAAAATAAATAAATGAAACAAAGAGGGAGCCCTTGCAGGGCCTCAGTAACACAATGATTAGGANAGTGACTTTACGTTCAGATCATTCTGGAAGAAATTGTTTTAAAAGCCTGTCACTGCACACTGCAAATGGCTGCAAGGACACCCTGGTGTATTTCACCATTATTAAAACAGCTACCAAAAATAAATAAGTGAAACAAAGAGGGAGCCCTTGCAGGGCCTCAGTAACACAATGATTAGGAAACCGTCTCTGCTCTGGCAGGTGAGAATCAAGGGATGCAACCATCCTCATCACCAGTACAGCTCTCTGCCGCTGATTTCAGCGGTGGCCCCACAAGGAGGGCGCTGCTCTTTTGTTACCCGCCGTTGATAAATGTGCATCAGTTTTTCACTTTGAAGCGTTATTTCCTCTTGCAATTTGCCAAGTGCCTTTTCATGCCGCATTTGAAGACTGTCCCATGCACAAAGCTCCTTCAGGGAAGACAAGTTAACTATCTGACTGCCATTCTGATTGTTGGCTGCTGGGAAGAGAATTCTGTGTCAGCTCCAGTGGTGAGACACCAACGCTGCTACTTGACAATGGCCAGATTCCTACCGGATCCCTCACTGGGTGAGGAGGAGAGCAGTGGGTAAGAACTCAGACTTGGAGTCAGGCGGAGCTGGATTCAAACCCTGTGCTCACTTTGGCCGAGTCAGTCCGTCCCTATGAGCCTCTCTCTCCCCACCTGTGAAGTGGGGGTGACACCGGTTCCTAGGCTGTAAGAACGCTACAGAGACCCGGCGGGGCAGGAAATGGCAGCGCGCTCCAGTGTTCCTGCCTGGAGAGTCCCAGGGACGGGGAGTCTGGTGGGCTGCCGTCTGGGGTCACGCAGGGTCGGAGGCGACTGAAGTGACTCAGCAGCAGCAGCGGGCTGTAAGATTACTACAGAGACCAGACCGGAGGATGTGTGTTTGGCTCTTGCCACCTAGTGACGTTAAACAAAGATTTTGTTCTGATAAAACATAACTGCACAATTCCCTTCCATTCACCAGAAGATACTGTGGAGGGTTATTTCATGATGCTTCCCTAGAGGTTATTACAGGAACATTGTTTCCACACCAGACACATTTCTTCATTTACCATAGGTTTCAGTTCAGTTCAGGCGTTCGGTCGTGTCCGACTCTGCGACATGCCAGGCCTCCCTGTCCATCACTAGCTCCCGGAGTTTACTCATGTCCATTGAGTCGGTGATGGCATCCAGCTATCTCATCCTCTGTCATCCCCTTCTCCTCCTGCCTCCAATCCCTCCCAGCATCAGGGTCTTTTCCAGTGAGTCAACTCTTCCCATGAGGTGGCCAAAGTATTGGAGCTTCAGCTTTAGCATCAGGCCTTCCACTCGTTTAGGGTTGCATTTGATGCTGGGAAAGATTGAGGGCAGTGGGAAAAGGGGATGACAGAGGATGAGATGGTTGGATGGCATCACTGACTTAATGGACATGGGTTTGAGCCTACTCCAGGAGATAGTGAAAGACAGAGAAGCCTGGTGTGGTGCAGCTCATGGGCTTGCAGAGAGTTAGACACAACTCAGCCATTGAACAACAACAATGAGCAAACTTCATGAATGACGCTGAGAAGTGTTTTTTCTGGGTGTGGCTCTTCAAGATTCCTGTTGTGGATCTATAACACATCACTGCTTATCTGGGATGTTTTTATAAATGCAAATTAATATTCCTCGGCACTTCCTCTTTTTCCCTTAAGCATATAATTGTAGCTTGTTTACTAAACTCTCACTTCTCCAAATACATTCTTTTGAGTCATCTCATTACTAAGCGTCCAAATGGAAGGGATGTGGGACCATGACATTCCTCCAGTTGAAACAATTAGTTTAATACAAGACAAGAGAAGGAAGGGATAAACCAAAGTCCCTTTGGTTTAAACATTCAAGCTGGGGGATGCATACTCTAATCTGAGCTTCAGAAGAGGAAAATAAACAAACAGCACAGGAGCTGAATACGCGTTAATTGTGATTCATTTACTGAGTGCCACTGATGCGTGTCGAGCTATGCAGCGGTGAACTGAAGGCGGAAAATCAGGTCCCAGCTCAAGAGAGCAAGCCTTAGCTGCACATCTGAATTCCTTAACTACACAGAATTCCTTAACTGCACATCTGAATGTTCTAGGAAAAGCCTGGTGACTGATGACGACAGGAAAGTGGAATTAAATCCATGGTGGGGGGCAGGGTGGGGGTAAGCATACTAGGAGGGGTTAAAGAAAGAGACCCCAATACTGTTAAGATACTGGCCAGGCTGGGTCATGTCAATGGAAAATTCCCATTGCCTACTTCCAGCTCCTCAGAATCCTTCAAGAACAGGAAAGACAAGAGTCCAAACCAGAGGCAGTTGTTTAGACCTTCTCACTGCACAGCTCACCACTAATTCTGGTCATGCAGACAGAGGCCCAGGACGTCCCTGGCAAGACATTTCTCCCCTGATGAGTTAACAGAGAGAGTCTCTAGCCCTGATGGCAATATGTAACTCTGGGTTTTCATGGATGCCATTATTAAAGTGTTCTAGCTTAACAGAAACGCCTGCTGGATGATTCTAGAATCCTGAACCTGCAGGCGGGTGCAAGCCATTTTACCAAAGTAGAAACCAAGGCACATTTCTCTAGCTGATTTTCCAAAATGACCTTGTTTTTTTTAATCTCCCTTTCTGAGGTATTACTTACATACAACACAATTTACTCATTTTAAATATGCAATCTGATGAATTTGGACAAATGTGGACAGTCACGAAATCACTACCAGAATCATTATATAGAAAACGTCATCACCCCAGAGGGTCCCACACGGCCCTTTGCAGTCAGTTCCCACCCCCACACCGGAGGCTGGCGACCACCAACCCACTTCCCGTTGGTGTAATCCCTACCTGTTCTAGAACTTTCACATGGCTTCTCTTGTCTATAGTATTTGTTATTCACCACTCTGATTGTTGAGTAGTGTTCCCTCATATGGACACAGCATAATTTGTTTATCTGAGGACATCTGGCTTGTTTCCAAATCGCTGCTTGTATGAATAAAACTACTATGAATATACAAGTAAAAGTCTTTAGGTGAACATATATTTGTATTTTGGGGGGGAAATACTGAGGAGATTGCTTGGCTATGCAGTGAATGTTGTTCACATTTATAAGAACAGCCCACATGTCTTCTAAAGAGGCTGTATCATTTTGCATTCCCATTCTTGTCAATACTTGCTACTGATGGTCTTTAATTTAAGCCATTTTAGATGTGAAGTGATATCCATTGTGCTTCTCTGCTGCTGCGGCTGCTGCTGCTGCTGCTGCTAAGTCACTTCAGTTGTGTCCGACTCTGTGCGACCCCATAGACAGCAGCCCACCAGGCTCCTCCGTCCATTGATTTCCCAGGCAAGAGGACTGGAGTGGGGTGCGATTGCCTTCTCCAGTGCATGAAAGTGAAAAGTGAAAATGAAGTCGCTCAGTCATGTCCGACTCTTCAAGACCCCATGGACTGCAGCCCACCAGGCTCCTCTGTCGCTGGGATCTTCCAGGCAAGAGGACTGGAGAGGGATGCCACTGCCTTCTCTGTGCACTTCTCTACTGACCAATAATCATGCAACTTTTTTTTTTTTTCACATGCTTACTTGTCATTCATATGTAATTCTTGGGGAAATAGCTATTCAAATCTTTTCTCAATATTTTTAGTAGGCTGTCTTATTTTATTGAGTTGTAAGAGTCCTTTATATAACTGGGATACAAGTCCAAATGAATCAGATAGTTTTTTTGCAAATATTTTCTCTCTGGCTAAACGTTTCATTTTCTAACGGTATCCTTGAGGAGGAAAAGTTCTTCACTTCTATCATGGTTATCATTCTCTGTGTCCTAACAACTTCTTGCCTAACCCAAGATCAAAACAATTTCTCCTGTTTTTCTAGAAATCTTATATTGTCAGATCTTCCATTGAGGTCTATGGTCTAATTCATTTTATTTTTGTGTATGAAATGAGGTGAGGATTTAAATTCAGTTTTTTTTTTTTGCATAAAAATATCCAGTTGTTCCAGCACCACTTGTTGAAAGACCGTCTGTCTCATCTCTGAGTCCGCTTTATCATTGCTGTCTGCTTGCTTTGGGGGCTACACAGGTCTCTGCCACAGCGCGTGGGTCTTCACTGCTGCACACAGCTCTCTCTCCAGCTGCACAGGCTTCTCACTGTGTGGGTTCTCTTGTTGTGGAGCATGGACTTAGCTGCCCCATGGCACGTGGGATCTTAGATCCTGGACCAGGGCTTCACCCCGTCCCCTGCCTTGGCAGACAGATTCTCAGCCACTGGGTCACCAGGGCAGTCCCTTTCCAGCTGGCTTCAAGCTGTATTCTCGGTGGATGCTGGGCTACCGAATCACCTCTGCACTAAGATGGTCAAAGCTTCTACGCAAATGGCCTCCCAGAAGTTGCTGCAGTGAGAGGCAGCAGTGAGACAGTTTCTAAATAAGTGTGTTTAATACACATATCACAGAATCCTACTCCACAGTCATTTAAGATGATAAAGATCAATATTTATTGATAATGGAAAGACACTTAATAAAGTCTCACTTAATGAAATGATAAAAAAATCCATCACTTAATGAAATAGTAAAAACCACATTATAAAACAGAATAGATGTGACGACTTCATGTCTCTAAACAGAGGAGGAGACAACAGGATACACAAAGTGACGAAAGCCTTATTCCAAAAAGCTCACCCAGGTCACCCTTAGGTGGCGAATTAAAGCGATTTATACTGCTTGCAGTTTTCTGAAGTTTTTCAGTGCATGTGAGATTGTCACTATTTTTTAAAACGCTATTTCTGTTTTGAAATAGTGAATAGGTGGAAAGAGACAGGAATGAGGATGAGCAGTAAGGCATTGTTCCAGATCTGAAAGGCGAGCTCACACCGTTTAGGACAACGAGAACTTCATGAGTCTCAGCCTCACGTGAGCAGCACAGAAACAGTCCCAAAGCACGTCCAGGCAAGGCACCTAGAGAATATGTTCTGGCATCTGTAGCTCTTACATTTGAGGATGATAAAGCTGAACGCGTGGCAATAAGAAAAACCCAGGGAACGTAGAAATAATGGTAGAAACTAGTAGGCAAGCCTTTTCAAATTGATTTTTATTCAGATTCAGTAGTTTATGGCCATAGGGCAATACCAAGCTACTTTCTAAAGAATCTTGGGGTGACTCTAATTCCCTATAATTGGATTTTCTGCCTTGCAGATTATCTTCAGTGGCTCTGGAATTATTACCCCATTTATCTCAGGAGCTTTCCAGCTGAGTAGGGTCACATAGCCCAACACCTATCAAGAACAGAGTTGATAACTGATTCAAAGGAAACAAGACAAAGGAACTGGGAATGGATCAGTATAGAGAAGAGATGCCTAAGGGATTTCTAAGTTACTGCCTTCAGATTTTCGATAGTAAAGCTATTAACTATCTGGGCAAGAAACAGAAGGGAGTAAATAAGCTTAAGTTAAAATCAGAGAGACATCATTCTGACCAAAGGATGTGTCTTCTTAATAACACTCTCCCATTTATTCACTGGGCTTCCCAGGGGGCACAGTAGTAAAGGATCTGCCTGCCAGTGCAGGAGACATGGGTTCAGTCCCTGGGTCGGAAACATCCTCTGGAGGAAACGGCAGCCCACTCCAGTATTCTTGCCTGGAGGATTCCATGGACAGAGGAGCCAGAGAGCTACAGTGCTTGGGGTCCCTCAGACATGACTGAGCACACACACACACACACTTGCTCCCCACGGCTCAGTCCTGTCCAAAGTGCTGAATTTTCCAGAGCTGACCGGTCAGAGTCTCAGATTCTGAGGGAGCCCCGTGAGGACATGTGCTTGGATTACTAAAAGAAACCAGGCGTTAGGGATAGAGCTCCAAAAGTTTGACCAAATACCAGTGATCAAACCTGTCACTGACTCCATTGACTAATATTTCCTGAAAATCAAATATAAGCTGGCCACTGCCCATTCCCCTAGTCTCTTATTTCTTTGCTAGGCGCTGTATAGAACGTAGGTCAGAGCAGACAACTTCCGTAACAAGCATGACATCCATTTAGGGTTCTCAGCGTGAGAAGCAGGACTCCCAGCATTCGTAGCTCTGACAGTCACAGAAACGCCTCTGCCCCACACTTTCCGTCAGCATCAGCTTTTCCTCCAGGCGCGAGGGCTGCTGATTGCTAGAAAGCGAAGGCAGGGGAGGATGCGGTGGTTTTGGTAACTGAGAGGAGAGGAAGTCCTGCAGGCCTGGGCTTGTAGGAGCAACGACTTTTAAAAACCATTTGCAAGTCTGACTTCAGAAAACGATTTCATACAAATTGAGCCAGCATTCTCAGAAGGAAACCTCCCTTTTCTCCCATTCTTGTATCCTGCCTCCTTTGAGGATTCATAAATGAGGACTTTTGGGTCACACATCTCTGCCCTCAAAGATTGTCAAAGAATAAGAACTGAGTGATCTGTTAAGCTGTATTACTCAGCTCACCTAGTTAACACTGCAAACAAGTTCACCTGTATAAATGTCTTGAGTTTGTAGGCAAAGAGGACATACAAATAATGTTGTCAACCCATCACAGCAATAACAGCTAATCACTATCAAACATTCCCTGTGGTCTTCCCTGGTGGCTCAGTGGTAAAGAATCCACCGGCCAATGCAGGAGACGCAGGTTATCTTCCTGGCTCAAGAAGAGTTGCTAGAGAAGGAAATGGCAACCCACTCCAGCATTCTTGCCTGGGAAATTTCAAGAACAGAGGAGCCTGGTCGGAAAAGAGTGGGACATGACTTAGTGGCTGAACAACAACACTGGACTGATACGAAGGCAAGCACTTTACACAGATCATCTAACTTTATCCTCAACCTAACCTCTGAGGAGGCTGTTATTACCACCTCTCTTTCATGATCAGAGACCCGGAACCCAGAGAAGTTGTAAACTGTCCAGGGTCATACAACGGTGGACTCAGGGTCCGACCTCTGGCCAGACTGCGCCTAGGTGGGCTTGCAGTCACCCACTGCCTATGGGCCGCGCGTCAGAGAGAAGCAGCCTGAACTCGGGGAGCAGTTACTGACCTGATCTCAGTGTCTTCCAGGTTTTATGCTTTCCTTTGGCTTCTAAATCAGATTTGCCAAAACAGAGCTTGTCCTAAGCCCATGTTTGATCAGGATCAAGGGGCAGCAGTGAAGGCTCCGTACTGCCCCGGGGCAGGACAGTTACCTGCCCCCCCAACCCCCATCAGCTTCCTTTATTTGGAAGGGTTCCAGATTTTTCTGCTCACACATTGTGCGAGTTCGACACGGCCTACCTCGAGAGCTGAGAGGAGACTTTTTTGGTGCTGGTGCTTCAAGAAAAAAGGAAAAGGAAGAGAAGAGAACTGAAACCATGAACAAAGCAAGGGAGGGGCTGGTGATCCTTTTAGCGCTCGTTCAAGCAACTCAGAGTTGCTGTTGACGTGGTTTCCTAAGTCGTCAAGCAACTAGTCTCTGAATCAAGAAAAAACCGCCAGCTAGAAAAGAAGCCAACTCAGCGAGGCCTCTGCCGTCTGAGGTTTCAGCACCGTAGCCTCCACTGGCAAAACGGTGTTAGCATTAATAGTTGCTGTGACAGCTAAACCGGTTTTGCTGTTGCGCCAAGCCTAGTGCAAACCCACTTATATCCACATGATATTAGATTCTCAGGACTTCCTCGGTCGTCCAGTGCCTAAGACTCCATGCCCCCAATCCAAGGGGCCTGAGTTTGGTCCCTGGCCAGGGAGATTAGACACCATCTGGCAGGAGCAGAATCGTCTCCCCAACACATGAGAAAAGAGAGACACCGGCCTGCACCCGCTCCATGCTCTTCTGCCTGCCCAGCTCATCCAGAGCGAAAGGCCCTCCTCCTCCCGGCAGAAGCAGACATCCGGTAAAGGACTGAGATGTAAAGGAAACCAGAATATTGTCTTGAGCTACAGACACTTTGGGGCTTCCCAGGTGGCTCAGATGGTAAAGAATCTGCTTGCAGTGCAGGAGACCTGTGTTTGATCCCTGGATTGGGACAATCCCCTGGAGAGGGGAATGGCAACCCACTCTAGTACTCTTGTCTGGGGAATTCCATGGACAGAGGAGCCTGGTGGGCTGCAGTCCATGGGGTTGCAAAGAGTCGGACACAACTGAGCAACTAACACACACACATACATACACACAGGGAACCAGGTTCACAGGCCCCAACTTAGAGCTTGCAGGCCACAGTGGAAGACCCCATGCACTGCAGAGAAGACTGTAGACCCCGCACACCAAATGAATAAAAATAAATGTTCTTTCTAAAGTAGCAGAAAGTACAAATATTAAAATATGTATTTGATTCCCATAATTCTATGAAATAGGATCTATCATTATCCCCAATTTACAGATGAGGAACATGAGGCTCAGAGGGATTAAGAGATTTACCCAGATTGTTGGTCACACAGTAGGGACTTGAACCCAAGCCTGTTTGAATCCACAGCCCAGGCTGGCAACCACTCTTCTGGACCAAGTGTCAGCATATATTTTCTTTAAAATGCCAGAGAGACAATATTTTCAGCTTTGTGGGTCACTTATTTCTGCTGGCACTACCCATATTCTGTGCTTTTGTAGCACAGAACCATCCAGGTAAGTGAACAAACGGGCATGGCTGTGTGCCGATAAAGCTTTATTACAAAATCAGGTCACCACCAGATTTGACAACCCCTGCTCTCTTCCTTCATGGAGGAGATAAGATTTGAACTGAATCTGAGAAGGAGTGGGTATTAGTCAGCTAGGGCTGCTGTAACAAAATGCCGTAGACTGGGGGAGGCTTCAATAATAGAAATTAATGTCTCACATCTTTGGAGACTGGAAGTATAAGAGCAGGTGTCAAAAGTCTGAGGGAAGGGCTGACTCCTCCAGAGGCCTCTCTCTTGGCTGCTTACAGATGGCCACCATTCTGCTGTGTCCTTACGTTGTGTGAAGGTGTGTCTCAATCCCCTTTTTTATACGTCATTTTGGGTTCCAGCCCAACCTAATGACCGCCTTCAAAAACATATCTTCATTTGCTTATTTGGCTGTGCCAGGTCTTAGGGGTGGCACCCAGGACGTTTAGTTGGGGGATGTGGGCTCCAGCTCCCTGCCAGGGATTGAACCCAGGCCCTGGTGTTGATAGCATGGAGTCTTAGCCACTGGACCACCCTAACGATCTCATTTTAATTTGAATACCTCTTTAAAGAGGTATTCTCCAAATGCAGTCACATTCTGAGGTATTGAAGTTGAACTTCATTATATGAATATGGAGGGACACAACTCGGCCCCTAACAAGCGGCGTGTATTTCAACAGCTGCGGAGAGGAAGACAAGAAAGGTAAGGCAAGGGACAGGGAGGAATGAGTGGCTGCGAAAGTGGGTCGGGTCTCATACTGGGTGCTTAGAGGTCTTTCTCTGGAAAAGCGGTATTTCCATGGAAGCTGCATAAGAAAATCACCAAGCAATCAGACAAAAGCAACAAAGAGCGTTTACTGGCTCACGGAGTGGAAAGTGCGGCCACAGCTGTAGTAGGCGCTCAGTCGACATCACCCGCAGAAGGCGGCACAAGCGGAGACGTGCCTGCGTTTCTCCAACAGCCATTCTTTCAGTTTCCTTTTCAGGCCAGCCTTCTCTTAGCTCCGAGGGTTCTCCAGGGCACAAGGTTGGTGCCAGTGTGGCAGATGCCACCATAGGAAAGAACCTGCCTCTACAGGGGAGAAGAGCGCAATGCTGAGAAATAGGGAGGAGAGAGCTGATAGCTGGTGACACTGATAAGGCACCTGCATCAAGCCACACCTGAAGCTGAAGGTCCTGAATTGTTCAATTCCATGAGCTAAAATATAATTTCTTTTGATTGTGTTTGCTTGCTTTTTGCTGATTTACTTAAATAACTTCAACTCAAATATCCCATCTTCAGAGAAACTGATGCAGGCCATTCACAAGGCTCGATCTTCCTAATTATACCCACTCACAAGCCCCAGTGCTTTTCCTTCACAGCTCTTATCACAATCGCAGCTACATTATGCAATTAATTTTTAAACAGCTGCCTCCCCTGGGAGCTCTATACTGACACACAATGGGTGCTCAATAAATTTAGTTGTTAATATACTTTGTTAGAGCAGTCTCGAGGCTCACAGCGAAACTGAGCAGAAAGATAGAGACTTCTCACATAACCCTGGCCCCTAAACGAGCACAGCCTCCCCAGTGATCGGCACCCATGCGAGACGGGACATTCGCTAAACAGCAGCGACCCCACACTGGCTGACATACACTGTCGCTCCAAGTCTGCAGTCTGCACTAGGGTTCACTCTTGGTGCTGTGCGTTCTGTGGGTCTTGGCAAACAGGCTACGGCAGGGACCTTCCGCTGCAGCATCACACAGGGTGGCTTCACTGCTCCGCCTCCTCACCTCCCTCTTCCTCCCAGACCCTGGGAAACTCACTTTCTAAAGAAATTAGAATACTATATCCTTATGCCCCCACTAATTTGAGATTCTAGTTTCCGTTCCCGTCTCCTCTTCAAGCCTCCAGGATGGATCCAACCAGGTGACTGGTGCCTGGCCTCGTGGTTCAGCAGGCAGGGACGCGGGGTGCTCAGCAGAATCTCAGGAGGGTGGCCTGGGAGCTCCTAGGCTTATGCTGTCTACAGCTTCCATTCTATTTTTCAACCCAGCATCCCCACTGCTTTTTGNCAACCAGGTGACTGGTGCCTGGCCTCGTGGTTCAGCAGGCAGGGACGCGGGGTGCTCAGCAGAATCTCAGGAGGGTGGCCTGGGAGCTCCTAGGCTTATGCTGTCTACAGCTTCCATTCTATTTTTCAACCCAGCATCCCCACTGCTTTTTGCCTGAGTGCCAAAATGCAGCTGGAATGAGGCATGATCCTCCCACTTCCAACAGACTCACTTGGTGTGATGTCACAGGTAAATGTGTCAAAACCCAGTAGATGTTCTGCTTATGGTAACTGTGCAGAAATGTTACCAATGCGTCTCAAAATATAGGTGTTTTCTGGAGGCATGTGATGAGAGCGTGAGGTATGCCCCATTTCTCTCTCTTCTTCTTGGACCCCCTCATGAAACAAAGGCTCCCAACAGTTAATGACAGCCTTTTTTCACAGTTTATTTCCAGCGAAAGTTACTCAGAGCCTCACAGTTCAGGTCTGACCTCACTAAGCAACTTATGCACTATTTATCATTGCCAACCGACCCAGCCCCGGAGAAACACTCGCTCTGCGTAGTCTCATCTGTCTGCTGGGTCTTCTGACAAAGACAGATTGGGAGAGGGGGCAGTGATGCGCAGCAGAGGACTCCTGCTGTCGGAAGGCCATGAGTCTGCTTCAGCCCTGACCGATTCAAACGTCCCAGAGCCACAAGCCGGCTCTGCCTGCCCTGCCCGGCGCCCAGGCCTCGCCTCACCTCCCACTGCAAGCACCCCGCTCCGGCCCGTGGGGCAGAGACCCCCCGCCCAGGAGTGCGGGCTGCTCAGAGGGGTCTGCTGCCTTGGGATCTGCAGCCTCCCAGGGTAGGTCCTCCAGGGATGAGAGGAAGAAAGGTCAGGACGGGGGACTCCCCTTATATGTCCATTGTTGACCCTACAGATATTTACTNGCACCCCGCTCCGGCCCGTGGGGCAGAGACCCCCCGCCCAGGAGTGCGGGCTGCTCAGAGGGGTCTGCTGCCTTGGGATCTGCAGCCTCCCAGGGTAGGTCCTCCAGGGATGAGAGGAAGAAAGGTCAGGACGGGGGACTCCCCTTATATGTCCATTGTTGACCCTACAGATATTTACTGAATGTGTTCTGTCTGCTAAACAGACTGCTGGGAGTAAAAGACTGATGGGAAGAGGAAAAGATGGTAGTTTACGCCCTTGTGGGTCTAAAAATCTGTTCAAGAGACAAATGTCGATCACAGAATGCAAACGTGTGTAGGCTGTCCAGCCACGATTAACAGTAAAGAAATACAGTCCTATGTGGGGGACCCATTCAAAGGCTTCCCTGGGGACGTGCGAATCCCAGCTGACTTCCTCTGCCCGTTCGGGTCTCACTTGACTGTCANAATGTCGATCACAGAATGCAAACGTGTGTAGGCTGTCCAGCCACGATTAACAGTAAAGAAATACAGTCCTATGTGGGGGACCCATTCAAAGGCTTCCCTGGGGACGTGCGAATCCCAGCTGACTTCCTCTGCCCGTTCGGGTCTCACTTGACTGTCATCTGCTCTGAAAACTCACCTTCGACCCCAAGTAGCTGGTCCGACAACCACCTCTCCTAGCTGCCGCCCCTCTGCCTCGGTGGCCTCAGCTCACCCGCCACAACCTGCAGCCACGACGCTCTCATGTGCCTCCCTTTGCTGGGAGGACACAAGCTCCACAAAGGACAGGACTTTTGTCTCCTTTCAGTTGCACCGGTAGCGCCTAGAACAGTGCTCAGCACATAGTAGGTTCTCCACCGACATTTGCTGAGTGAATGGATCAGTTGGGCTGATTTCTGAAGAGTCACCAGGTAGCACCCAGGAAAAATGAAGTGAAGCCTGGGGCAGTGCAGTGGTGGCAGGTGAGACCAGAGGAGGGAAATGGCCCCGGGAGAGTATGGACCATGAGGTGGCCTGCCTGGAGGAGGGGCCAGGGTGAGGGCCGCGGCTGCTTCAGACGAAACTGTGCCCACTGAGGGCTCCGATTTTCACCGGGAAACGAGCAGGGAGCTAATGAGGCAGTGCAAGCTGGGAGGAAGGGAGGCATGGTGAAGACACAGTCTGATCGGCCTCATGAAGAGACCGGTCTGGCTGCAGGTTAGAGTGGACCCGAGGTCCCACCGGCCAGGACGGCAGCTGCTCCGGAGCAGGGGGAGGAAGCAGCTTGGCCTGGAGTCACCGTGATGGACAGAAGTAGAGAGAGTCGGGATGCTTCTAGGAGGTAAGATCCACAGGGCAAGATGAAGGACTGCTTGCGAAAACGAAGTAGGGGAGATCGGGAGCATTTCTCAGAGGCCCCTCAGGGAACCGCCAGACCCACCTTGAAGGCTGAGATTTTCACCTCCCAACCGCACAGCTGGAGCTGAGACTGTCTGGAAACCGTGGCTTATGTTTCTGTTCACTAATTCCAAACCCACAAAGGTGCCTCTGGTCCTTTCCACCTGCCTCTCTGCGCTGTCCTTCCCCTGGAGTCTCTGACTGATTTTCCACCATACTCACAGTTCTCTCGCTTCTCTTCTCCCTAGTCCACAACAGTTAGCCAAACGTGAGGAGGGGCCGCCCCTCCCTGTGCAGGGAAAGGAAGGCTGTTCACAACTGAGCTACATCCCCAAGACCCATCGACAAATTACAATCTCATTAATGTTTTACCTTCTACCGACAACCTAGCTGTGAATGTAATCCACCTGTGAAATCCAGCAAGAGCCCGCAAAATATCAAATACACAGGGCTCTTGTAGAATCTCAAAATTCAGGGTGCCCATGTTTGGAAGTGAAATCACCAGGAGATAAATCTTTGTTCACTACCCAGCTTAGCACGAACGGAGAAGGTCAGCCAGTAGAGAGAGAGAGAGAG
>SJYA01006124.1:0-22375 GCA_006410615.1 Neotragus moschatus | reverse complement strand
GCTGGCTGGTTGAGCCCCAACTCTTCTTTACCTCGAGGGAAACTGCCCCCTATGGATACGGATCTGCATCATGGTCAGTGAGAAATGTTTTCCTGGAAGTCTGCTGTATGGGAAGCACTTGCTGAGCTCTAGGGATTTAGGGAGGAATTCAGCATGGTCTCTAATGGTAAGCTCTCCACAGTTACAATTTAGTGTGGAGTAGAAATAAAGTAATAGTAATTACTGACAACAAGAGAGTTCCAGATGAAAGCTAAAGGTGAAAGCATTGTTGCAGATAGTAGGTATTTGGTAAATCTGTGAGTGAGTGAGTGAGTGAGTGAATGCTGAATTTGGGTCATCAGTGAAGTGCCATCCTATCGCATCTCTTGGGAGGAAAGACCTCACATAAAAGGTTTTAAAAGAAAAGTGGGACTTGGCTGGATGGTCAATGAGGGAATCCCACCACTGGAAATGTACTATTATCTGTAAGATATGACTCTTTAACATAGTTAAATGTGGGAAAATCCAGTCCATTCCCCTTCAATGCTTATTTATTATGGGGCAATGCAGAGCAACCTATTGGTTGGAGAGACAGTTTTAAAAAAGTTGTGATGCTGTTGTGGGTGATGCTACTGGATCTGGGTAAAAATTCAAATGTCAGATATACAAGCAAATTTGGAAGCCAGGAATAGAAAATATTTTTAGCAGCAGGTGACTGACCCTATGAAGCCAGTGCTAATTAAGAAGCTGAGTAACACTGAGGCGTCACAACAAACATAGTAATGAAACTGGCTAACATAATACTTATGGAGCTTTGACTATGTGCAGACACTCTGTTACCTTCCTTCATTTCGTACTTAAAACAACCCTGAGGATGAGTTTCATTATTATACTAATATATAAGCAATGAAGTCAAGACTCAGAGAGTTTAAATTACTTGCTCAAGGACACACAGTTATGGAGACCAAAAAGAAATCCTCTAATTCTGCCTGTTTTTCTCAAGGACTCCCTCACCCAGCCTCTTGCAGGCCAACCAGGAGACAGAAAGAGGAGAGTCTTGTATCTACTGTCTTGTAGGGCCTGAATGATGGAGACTTTCATGAAGTAGGCTGAGATCAAGACCTTTCTCAGTTACTTTGTCAGAGCCAGGCTTCAACAGTATGTGAACTGAGAACTTCCAGATGTTCAAGCTGGATTTAGAAAAGGCAGGGGAACCAGAGATCAAATTGCCAACACCCATTGGATCACGGAAAAAGCAAGAGAATTCTAGAAAAGCATCTGCTTCATTGACTATGCTAAAGCCTTTCATGGTATGGATCACAGTAAACTGTGGACAACTCTTAAAGAGATGGGAATACCAGACCACCTTACCTGCCTCCTGAAAAACCTGTATGCAGGTCAAGAAGTAACAGTTAGAACCGGACATGGAACAACAGATTGATTCCAAATTGGGAAATGAGTATGTCAAGGCTGTATATTGTCCCCCTGCATATGTAATTTATATGCAGGCTATATCATGCAAAATGCTGGGCTAGATGAAGCACAAGCTGGAATCAAGATTGCTGGGAGAAATATAAATAACTTCAGATATGCAGATGACACCAACTTTATGGCAGAAAGCGAAGAATTAAAGAGCCTCTTGATGAATGTGAAAGAGGAGAGTGAAAAGGCTGGCTTAAATCTCAACATTAAAAAAAAATGAGGATCATGACATCTGTTCCCATCACTTCATGGCAAATAGATGGGGAAACAATGGAAACAGTGAGAAACTTTATTTTCTTGTGCTCCAAAATCACTGCAGATGGTGACTGCAGATATGAAATTAAAAGACGCTTGTTCCTTGGAAGAAAAGCTATGACCAACCTAGACAACGTATTAAGAAACAGAGACGTTACTTTGCCAACGAAAGTCTATATAGTCAAAGCTATGTTTTTTCCAGTAATGAGAGTTGGACCATAAAGAAGGCTGAACGCCTAAGAATTGATGCTTTTGAAGTGTGCTGTTAGAGAAGACTCTTGAGAGTCCCTTGTACTGCACGGAGATCCAACCAGTCCATCCTAAAGGAAATCAATCCTAAATATTCATTGGAAGGACTGATGTTGAAGCTGAAGCTCCAGTACTTCGGCCACCTGATGCGGAGAGCTAGAAAAGACCCTAATACTGGGAAAGACTGAAGGCACGAGGAGAAGGGGACACCAGAGGATGAGATGGATGGACGGCATCACTGACTTACTGGAAATGAGTTTGAACAAGAAACTGAGAAATGGTGGACAGGAAAGCCTTACGTGCTGCAGTTCATGGGGTTGCAAAGAGTCAGATACGACTGAGTGACTGAACGACAGTTACTCAGGGGATTCAATGACTTTTCGTAATTTCAGGTCTAAAATTCCTAAGAAAGCAGAATCTCTAAAAATATAGCCAGGTCTCAAGTCAGCTTATAGTTTGACTTTTCTTTGAATTCCAAATAAGGCTTCTTTATTAGCAAATTAATTAGCACAATGAATGCCCTCAGGGTCTGCCGTGCTGGGTGTTTTTTGAAAATCATCTGGCTTTTGAAAATAATTGCTAAGTGGTCCATTTTCATTTAATTCCGTCCTTCTCTCAAAGATGGCTTTCCCATTGTATCGTATTTCAAGTTTTTTAAAACCTGAAGCCACTCAACATTCTTTTGAACTAGGAAATAGCTTTCAAAATTGTTACACTGGTTGAGGCTCTCCTGTCAGAAAGGCTGTTGCAAGAAGGTTCTAGACCATTGCTGTGTCTCACAGACATGTCTGCTCTTACAAGGACCTGCAATCCTTATGAAGTAAAACACCTATGCCTTGGCCCCTAGAGACTCAGGTTCAGTAAATATCCAGTGGGGCTCAAGAATTCATATATTTAAAACAAGTGTCCAGGTCCACACAAGTGTCCACACTGCTCAGGCAAGTGTGGGAACACTGTGGGGGAGAGGAGGCTATGGAGGGATATCTGGAGCTTGGGCTTCTGACCTTGTTTCTGTCACAGACCTGTGTGAGCTCGGGTGAGGCCAGTTTAATTTTTTTTTTAATTTACCATTAAGTTTTTAAAAAATTTATTAGGGTACAGTTGCTTTACAATGTTGTGTCAGTTTCTGGTGTACAGTGAAGTAAATCAGCCACACGTATACACGTCTACCTGCCTCTGGCTCCTCGCTGCTGCCATCCTTCTTCCCCATCCCACCATCCAGGTCGTCATAGGGCACCGGGCGCTGAGCTCCCGGTGCTAAACAGCGGCTCCCACGGCCAGTTTCACACATTATAGTGGATCCACGTCCACCCTAGTCTCCCAGTTCATCCACCCTCCCTCCCCTGCTTGTGTCCACATGCCTGTTCTCTGCGTCTGTTTCCTGCCCTGCAAAGAGATTCATCTGTACTATTTTTCTAGATTCAGTAATTCCAATACTTCATGTGATGTTCTGAGGCAAACACATTGGGGTCTTGTTTGCAACGTGTTCAATTTGTTTTTTAACAGAACGGATTTTTGGGGATTGAGGTCTAGTTGGTGTATGGCATAGTGATTCACAATTTTAAAGGCCATAGGTCATTTGTAAAATATTAGTATTTTATAAAATATCGGCTCTATTCCGCATGCTGCCTCCTTGCNCAGTAATTCCAATACTTCATGTGATGTTCTGAGGCAAACACATTGGGGTCTTGTTTGCAACGTGTTCAATTCGTTTTTTAACAGAACGGATCTTTTGGGGATTGAGGTCTAGTTGGTGTATGGCATAGTGATTCACAATTTTAAAGGCTATAGGTCATTTGTAAAATATTAGTATTTTATAAAATATCGGCTCTATTCCGCATGCTGCCTCCTTGTAGCTTGTTTTGCGTGTAGTCATCTGCACTTCTGAATCCCCTGCCTTGTTCATTTCTTCACGGGGCATCTGTGGAGCATCTCCGAGGCTGGAGTCTCTACGGCCAGCAATGGGTCTCCTCAGCCTTTCAGGCCTCTGTCTGCTCCCCGAGGTTGCCTCTCCCCAGAGCTCAGGCTGTGAGAAGTGGGGGCTGGAGCAGTGGCCTCCTGTGGCCTGGCTGTCAGCTTCCTTAGCACCCAGCCCTCAGTAGAGGGGAAGATTCCTCACAGAGGGACTCTGGGTTCTCCCTTCACCAGAGTCACTGCTTCCGCCTGGCCCTCCAGAGTGCCATGCTCTGCTCTGCGGATGTGATGGCTGGGAGCTGGCCCCTCCTGGGAGTCGGACCTTCTGCTTCATCAAAGGGCCTGGGAGCCACTTGGCCTAGATCTACTCACTCTTGGAACAAAGAGGGCCTTGTGTCACTCCCTGTCCCCCTCCCCGACTTGCTGTTCCGACCAGCAGGCAGGCACTGTTAACTTCCCCGGGGCTCTAGCCCTGTGAGCCGGAGGCAGATGGGGTTGTGGCGTTTCGGTTCCATGTAGTTTTCTGACCTTCTGCTGTGGCAGCCAGGCTGCAGAGATGGACAAGGTGCTGCTTTGCTGGGGGCCAGCAGTCCAGGGTCTGATGGTCTGTACTCTCTCGCTGTGTGGCCTAGAGCAATTTATTTGACCTTTCTGAGCTTCACACTCCTCGTTTGTGATCTAGGGGTAATGAAAGTACCAGTCTTGTGGAGTTATGGTGAGAAATAAATGGCAGCATGCAGATAAGGCATTTTAAATAGTGCTTGGCATACCAGCGGTGCTATAAGGGGGACTATAGCATCCATATGGTGCTCTAGGGGCTTCCCTGGCAGCTCAGCTGATAAAGAAGCCGCTTGCAATTCAGGAGATCCTGGTTCTATTCCTGGGTCAGGAAGATGTGCTGGAGAAGGAATAGGTTACCCACTCCAGTATTCTGGGGCTTCTCTGGTGGCTCAGCTTGTAAAGAATCCACCTGCAATGCAGGAGCTGCAGGAGAGACATGGGTTTGGCTCCTGGTTGGGGACGATCTGGAGGAGGGCATGGCAATTTTTAATTGGAGAAAAATTGCTTTACAATGTTGTGTTGGTTTCTGCCATACAGCAACCCACTCCAGTACTGGCGCCTGGAGAATCCCTTGGGCCGAGGAGCCTGGTAGGCTGTAGTCCAAACGGTGGCAAAGAGTCAGGCACTCCTGGAGCAGCTTAGCATGCACGAACCCACGGTGCTCTAGAGTAGTGGTCCCTAGCATTTTCGGCACCAGGGATCAACTTGTGGAAGACAGTTTTTCCACGGACCCTGGGGTGGTTTGGGGATGATTCAAATGCATTACACTTATTGTGCACTCTATTCCTATTATTATCACATCGGTTCCACCTCAGATCATCAGGCATTAGGTCCCCGAGGTTGGGGACCCCTGCTCCAGAGGCTGCCCTTGTGTGAACTCAACAAGATCAAGCTGGTGCTCAGAGCCTTGCTCAGCTCTGGCTACTTTTCCTGTTTTTCAAGTTTTACTTTAAACCACTGATTCCACCCACAGCTTGCACTGACGTCCTTCAGCAGCTGTTGCTCTCTGACCCCTGTTTGTCATCTTCTTCTTTCCATTTCCCATCCTCAGGTCAAGAAAGCATATGATTTCTCCTAAATTTGCTTCCTCTGGGGGCACAGAGCCCCAGTCAAGCTCAGAGAGTTTGGGGAAGCATACTCAATTGGTTTTACTATTTTTTTCCTAATTCTTAATTGGAGAATAATTGCTTTACAATGCCATGCAGCAGCATGAATCAGCCAGAGGTATAACCTGTGTCCCTTCCCTCTTGAAGTTCCCCCCTGCTCCCCCATCCCATCCCACTTCTCCGTGTTGTCACAGATCACTGGGTTGAGCTCCTTGTGTTATATGGCAATTTCCTACTAGATGTTACAAATGGTGATGTATATGTTTCAATGCTCCTCTCTCAATTCATCCCATCCACTCCTTCTCCCACTGTGTGCACAAGTCCATTCTCCATGTCTGTGTCTCTTTCCTGTCCTCAGATAGCTTCATCAGTACCGTTTTCCTAGATTCCATATATAACATACACATTTTTTTTGACCCATTGGCTGATTTTGCTCTGTTTTTCAAGAAATTTTTGTTTCTTGAAATAAAAGAAATAGTACCTTTATTTACAGTGCTGTGTTAGTTTCGGCTGTACATACGCATGTACATATAATACGTCCCCTCTTTGTTGGATTTCCTCCCCTTTTGGTCACCTCAGAGCATTGGGTAGAGTCCCCTGTGCTGTGCTTGGTGTCTCTGAAATGCCTGGCGCATGGTACCGTGTTTACTTTGGGGGCTATCCCCTTCAGAATCCCGGTGTCACATGGTTCTGGGTTGTGGGTGCGAGTGGCAGGGAAAGCTTCAGTGTGGATGAAAGCACTGGCTTTCCCAGAAGAGCCAGGTGGGTCTCCTGGGCTCACCCTGGCTGGCCGTGGCTGGCCCTTGCTGTGGGGAGTGAGGAGAAGAGGTGACGTGGCTGAGCACAGGGTTGCCAAGGGGCCTGGAGAATATCCCGCTGGATAATCCTGTCGTTGAAGACAGGGTGCGCTGCAGTGTGTGTGTCTCACCACAGGCAAGCCTCATGAAACGCGCTATGAATTAGAAATATTTGAGGCTTATCTTTTTGAGCTGCTTTTTAAACTGCAAGTGGAAAAGAGCAGCTTTGGTTCAAAATGAAAGTTCAGTGCTACGAGCAGGTGAATCTCTATTGCTCGTCTTTAGGGACTGAAAAAACCTCTATCCTTCTTTTGTCTTTTTCTTTTTAAAAATTTCTAAGGAATTTGACAAAGTGGTATCTTTGTACAGTTACCGTTTTTTCTCCTTTCCTTTGTCTCTTGAGCAGCACAGTTATTTATAAAACAGAAGTCTGCAGTGATCTTGACCTTACCTCCAGCCGTCTGGGTCCAGCCGGGTGCACTGGTGGGGCTCAAGTAGAAGGACACCTGAGGTCAGCCTGATGCAGCCCTGGCTGGGGACAGGGCAACCGCGGGACATGGACAAGGGGCTGCCTCGGTCCCATTGGGGGTTTTGTGGCTTGCTTCAGTGGCTTCCCTGGTGGCTCAGAGGTTCAAGCGTCTGCCTGCATTGCAGGAGACCTGGGTTCACTCCCTGGGTCGGGAAGATCCCCTGGAGAAGGAAATAGCAACCCACTCCAGTACTCTTGCCTGGGGAATCCCATGGACGGAGGAGCCTGGTGGGCTACAGTCCATGGGGTGGCAAAGAGTTGGACACGACTGAGCGACTTCACTTCACTGGCTTCGTTAGTGTCCCTGTCCCTGAAACATAACCTGAGGAGTTTAAACTGACTGGAGTGAGCCTTTCGTGGGTGCTGAAACTCAAGGTCCGCTCCTCTCCTGGATTCCCTTTCATCTCTGCTTTCCCTTGAACCTTCTTCATCATCACAGACATTGTTTACTGTCAAGAGAGAGTCCTTCACATTTATGTTGGTTATTGTTGGCAAAGATGCATTTTTTTTTTAGCATTTATGCTGAATGCCACTCGTGATATTAAAAAAAATTGGTGCTTGGAGTCCTCTTGATAAGTGTTCTGATCTGAATTTATCAGCAAACCAGAGGAATCTTGCAGCGGAGTTTATGTTGCTTACTCTGGGAAAAAGTGAAAGTGAGAATGTTAGTCACTGAGTTGTGTCCGACTCTTTGCCATGCCATGCACTGTAGCTGGCCCGGCTCCTCCGTCCATGAGACTCTTCAGGCAAGATTACAGGAGTGGGTTGCCATGCCCTCCTCTAGGAGATCTTCCTGTCCCAAGGATCGAACATGTGTTTCCTGCATCTTCTGCATTGCAGGCAGATTCTTTGTGGTCTGAGCCACCAGGGAAGCCACTCTAGCAAAGGAGGGGACCTAATTCACAGCTCCTCAACAGGGACCCCAGTCGCTATCCCTGGAGAAAAAAAAAAGTTGTTGATGGTTTGACTCCAGTGTGCTGTGCTGAAATTCTGTGCCCTCGCTGTTAGGAGCTCCCCTCCACCATCAGAGCCCCACACTCTTTGTATCAATTCACAATATAATACTGGCTTAGGTAATATCAGAAAATTGGATGTGGGTGAAACCAGGAAGGACCTGGGAGAGAACTATAGTTCAGAGACCAGGCGGACCTGTTAGGGAGGGCAGGTAATGTATCCCAGGGGTGGGGGGTACCGTCAGGCAGGAAGGTGCTTGGTGGCCTCTGGTCCTATGCCACTGGGCTTCATGTCTCCTCTCCATTCCCACCATGTTCATTTGACATTGTGCTCTGACCACCTCAGCTTTCTTTTACTCTCTCTAACGTGTAGCCCTCTGCTGCCTCAGGATCTTTGCACATGGTTCTTTCAGCACTTGTCTGCCTTCCTTCCTCCCATCCCTCTCCAGCTCTCTCAGGGTCGCCTTCCTTCACTCCACTCCCGTAGGTCAGATCCCCTATGACGTGCTTTCTGGCACCCTGGGCTTTTTCCTTCTTGGCATCTAGAGTAGTTAGTGTGCTTCTTTGTTTAGTTATCAGCTTTTTCTCTTTAACTATGAGGTCAAAGATGGTCAGTTTCACTGACTGCTGCAGAGGGCAATGTGCTTGGCACACAGAGAGTGTTGAGTAAGCATGAATCTGGATGGACCAATGGGGAGGAAGAATGGCTCCTTGGTGGTCTCAGTGTCTGTGATGGTGTAGACCTTGGTGCTCTGGTCCCTCTGATGGTGGAGACCTTGTATATTTTCCATGGCTTGACTGCTTCCACGCTCTAGCCAACCGTGTGCTGGTTGGGACTTGTTGCACCATCTTTCATGACAGTGGACTAAAGGGGAGAAGGTGATGATACAGAAAGAAAATACAGTAACTGAAAAATATTTTGTTTAAGATACAAGTACATGCATCCCCGTAAACTCCCTGTGAAACTTCTTTAGTATAAACGTTGCACAGACAGAAGCGCTAAGGCTCAGGAAAAAAAGTTGAAAGGAGAAGAACATCTGTTTCTCAAATTTCCAATTTCAAATGTGATGATTTGAACAAAGTAGTTTGACCCACGTCATTTTTACTCTCTGGTTGTGCTGGTGAAGGACCAGCATTCTGAACCTAGAGAGGCTGAACGCCTGAGCTCCATCTGCTCAAGAGTTGCCTCCTGCCTCTTCTTCAGGGTTTAGAGTTGGATCCTTGAAAAGGCTGCGAGTCTTCTTTTTAGTATCAGTAGGACGGCCTGTGCTTCCCAGAAGCAGATTCTAAGACCGAGGTCCATGTGCAGGAGATTTATTGAGGAAATGACCCCAGGAAAAACCAGTAAGGGGGTGGAGAGGCAAGATGGGGAGGGTGAAAGAGAAAAGCAAGGATGCATTTCAGCTTGACCCCACCAGGGAGCTCAGAGTTTGTCCTCACACAAGGCAAGAGAGCGGGATTTTCGTACTGTACCTGTCATTCTCCAGACTCCAGTAGCCGGAGGTGTCACCTAAGAGAGGTCCAGGTGCAGACTGTCGGAGGCCAAAGAACACAGTGGCCAGGAGGAGAGCAGTCAGAAAAGAGAAGGGAGACTGAGGAGGTGCAGGGAGCACTGACAATGTCCAGGAGAGATAAGAAATTATGCTACAATGTAGCAAACAGACCTCACATGAAGGTATGTTCCCATGCTCTCTTATTAGTTCTAATAACATGCTACTTATTTAAGCTGATGCTATGGGCTTCCCCAGTGATGCTAGTGGTGTCTGCCGATGTAGTAGACACAAGAAACGCAGGTTTGTCCCCGGTCAGGAAGATTCCCTGGAGGAGGGCGTGGCAACCCACTCCAGCATTCTTGCCTGGAGAATCCCATGGACAGAGGAGCCTGGCGGGCTATGGTCCATAGAGGTGCAAAGAGTTGGACATGACTGGTGACTTTGCGCACAGGCACATGTCAAATATTGTGTAAGTGCTTTACATATATCATCTCTAATTATTATGATATTCCTATAATAATGTTACTATAATTACTCTTCTTATTGTAGGGGTGAGGAAACTGACTTCCTTTTTAGAGACTTGAAATGCAACTTTATTCTGATTCTAAACGAAAAGGAATGGGGATGACAGTAAGAAACAAGATTTCACCTCTCAATAATGCCACGGGACTATGCTGCTGCTGCTGCCGCCGCTAAGTCGCTTCAGTCGTGTCTGACTCTGCGATCCTGTACATGGCAGCCCATTAGGCTCCCCACCCACAGGAGTCTCTAGGCAAGAACACTGGAGTGGACTGCCATTTCTTTCTCCATGTCATGTGACTATAGCAGTTTTATATTTGAAACTCAAGGAGGACCAATTGTGTTCCAAATCACCTCAATATCAGGTCCAGAAATGAAAGTTTTTTTTTTTTAACTGCCACATTCACTCCAAAGCCCATCCACCTCCTTCAACACCCAAACATTAAGCCGTGGGATTGAAGAAGAAATAGATATCAAAGGGGATTAAGATTTTTGACCCGAGCGACTGAATGGGTGGTGGTGTCATTTGCAGGGACTGAAAATGTTAAAAACCGAAAACAACACTGGATTGTGGGGGAATAATCATGACATGGGTTTTGGACATGTTGAGTCTGAGGTTCTTTTGAGACATCCAAGAAAAGACACGGAAAAGATATTCATAGGTATGGTCATAGATGAGGAAACAGAGGTTGCTATTTGCAGGAAACGTTAAGTTGCTCAATGTCCTAACTAAATTACATCATTATCAATTGAAAATCCAGTTTTGAGGTCTCAGATCTCCTGATTTACTACTCCAGCGCTCATTCCCACATCAGTGCTTCCTTCCCTTACATAATTTTTAAGGATAACGGACAGTGAGCACACATCGCTGGGACTCTGGGTATCCAATCCAGATCAATCTGCTAAAACATTACATTTATTTGAAGTTGTCTGCTTTTTTTTTTGAAAAGTCATCTAACTTTTTTTGTCATACTGTATAACATATTGTTATTTCTATATAGTAATGCCATTAAAAATGACTGATTTTGGAGAGGAATTTCTGCTCCAGGAGGATGCTTTGAATATATTCTGGGATAATGAAACTTTGTGCCAGGGGATGCAGTGCCAGGGCTGTGCAGGTGATACAGACAAAGATGGTTCATTCTGCGATGTGCCATCCGCACCTACTTTACAGCAAAGGAACTGAAGCAATACACCCCTGACCATAGGCTCCACTGTTCCCACCACATATTGTACCTCCAGCCCTAATGTACCATGCCACCTGGAAGCTGCAGCCGAAGAGGGCAAGAGAATGGCCTTTCAAAGGCACAGCTGTGGCACCAACTTTGAGATGATAGCGTGCAAGGATGGGGTCATCCTCCGGGGTGCAATAGGCATTCTCCACCAACAGCCAGTACATGGTGCTGTGACCAGAGAAGCTGGAATACTCGAGGGTAGAAGCAGAAGGTGCCTCTCTTGGCATCACTTCAGTGACCCACTTAGGGAGTTTCTGTTTCTCATCCCCGCAACTCTGGGCTCCATAGGTTTAGAAGTCGTGGTTCCCAGAAGGACATGTTTCCGTCGGGAAACACAAGAAGAGTCTCTATGAACGTCAAGCCATGACAGCCGTTAGTTATTTCAGGCTCCTCGTGCCAGGATAGCATGAGGCAAGGGGAGAAGTCACGGTGTTGGCAGGAGCAACAACCTCTGGTCATCAGGGGGAGGTAAACCTGCTGGTTAAGCATTTTCCCAGCAGTCTGGGAAATTGGCTGCCATGGTTCATGGCTAAATTCCAATGTGGGAATTGCCATAAAGGGACCTGCTTTCACTCAAGACTATGCCCCTTCCCTGGAGGTGACCTACAACCAAGGGCGGGTAGATCTTGGGGCATGAAGTCTGAGCCTCCTTGGCCCAATTTGGAACAGATTTGAAGGATCATCAGGTTCCTATGGGGCTGACTGAGTCTTTGTTGGGGCTGCAACACAGTTCAACCTCTCCTTGCACAACCCTGCAGATGTCAGTGGTTCTCAGGTGGTGTTCCTAAGAGCACCCCCAATAAACCACCACATGGAGATCTCCACCTCAGATTCTGCTTCCCAGGGAAGCCAAGCTAAGCAAGCTGGCTCAGGGACATGTCAGATAAATAGCTGGAAATAGAGGCTGGCATTTAGAAGAAAGATCTGTGCTGCAGATATAGACTTGGACATCATCCATCTAAGGACAATAGTGAAACCATGCTTGGATGAGTTTGCCAGGATAGTGATAGATTCTGACAAAGAAAAGGAGGACATCTGCTTTAATAGATTGGAAGTAATAGTAATATATGGCTCTATAAATATTGCTGTTTGGTATTGGGTAAAAGGCCTTGTGAAAAGGAGGGAGGTAATCTTGGAGACCTTAGTATTTGAGGTTTTTTAAGTTAGATTGAAATACTCAGTTCACCAAGATAATGAAGAGGGGGCTAAAGAATATCTGAATTATTATGACTCGATCTCATAATACCTTGTAATTCTTGTACTCTTGTGACTTAAACAAGGAACACACTCAAAGTGCAACCAGAGAGGACAGAAGTCTTACTAGACTGTAGCTGGGCCCTTGGTTATTGGCATTAGAGGTCTCTTCTTGAAAGTGATATTATAATGAGACAAGTCAAATGCAAATAAATCAGACAATAATGATAAATGGATGTTCTCTGATCAATCTGGCTCCACCCTGGAGGAGGATCTGGAAAGGAATTTGCAAGGGTCACAGGATGGTTAGAGTGTCATAGGGGTGGCAGTCTTGGAGTTGTAAACAAAGGACAGATCAGAGTTTTCACACTTGGAACTTCCTCTGTGCTATAACCTGTCCTGTCTCTTGTTGGCTTGGTGTCATGAAAATAAGAAGAAGGTTTTTACGTATCTGTGTTATCATTTTTTTCTTCCTAGTGATCATTGTTGCTTGGATTGAAAGCCCCAGAGGTAGGGTGTACAATTCATTCTCCTGACATGGTAGCTTTTGTGAACTGTTTTGGGTTAGTGGCAGTTGTCATTACTGTTTGCTGCCCCTCAGAACGGTTAAACCTTCCCAGTGGAGTGATGGTAGGAGGTAGAAGTCAGCAGAGAGTGTGTAAGGTGAAAAGAGAAGGGGGCTGAGGACAGATCTCAGAGGTTACCTGAGGGATCATTCATAACAGCTAAAGCTTTAAAGGCTTTAATCCAGGATGGGGCCAGCTCTTGCCCTAAACCTGGTTTCCCAAGAAAACAGTCTTGTATTTTCAGTTCCCAGTGCATTTTGTTGCCAAACTTTTCATTTCTCTGTCGGTCCTCCTTTCTTTGACCATGTTCAACTTCTACTTCAAATCTGGGAGGCCGTAACTCGGCTGAGAAACTCCTTGGGTGAAAGGAAGTGTGTCACAGTCCACTTCCACATCTTGGGAGTCAGGAAAAAAGAGAAAAAGAAGAAAGCAAGGAAGGCAAGGAAGAAAGAAAGAAGCAGCAGACACCTGTCTGGCATTTTCAGTCTTACTCTGGAGAGTCTGGAATTTCATCAGTTTAGTGATGCTTGGATACCCGATCTTCAGTTCCAGTGGAAAACATTTCGGGGACATTTCTGCATCAGACAGGGGCAGGTATAGTGTTTGGGACCTTCCTACTCACAGATTCTGTGGTCCTACCAGGCATAAGATGGAAACAAAAGCCTGAGATGTCAATTTTTCATAGTACATCAGGCTCAGGGAATGTTTCTGCCCAGCCGATTCCATGGCATTCTCAGCTGTTTCCTGTCCTTTTTCTTTTCCTGGCACCTTCAGGTACCAGGATAATGATAATGCATTTCTTTGTTTATTCACCTTCCCTTGTTTTGCTCTTACCCAGTTTCTTCCTTTTCCTCTATTCTTGTGGCTTTCTCTCCGTTTAACTCTTTTCTCTTTTTGCTTCATATGTTGATTTGCTTTGGTCAGTCTCTGTCTATGTGAATAAAGTCTGTTTGAAAGTTTGTAATGATTATTGAAGTTACAGGGCTTCCCTGGTGGCTCAGCTGGTAAAGAATCCACCTGAAATGTGGGAGAACTGAGTTCAATCCCTGGGTTGGGAAGATCCCCTGGAGAGGGCAAAGGCTACCCACTGGCCTGGAGAATTCCATGGACTGTATAGTCCATGGGGTTGCAAAGAGTTGGACACCGTTGAGTGACTTACACTTTCACACTGAAGTTAAAGTGTAATTCCAAAGTAACATGGGTGTTAAGGTTCCATAAGGGCAATCCAAACAAATGTCATGAAACCACATACCAGCAGAGAGGAGTCTCTGTTATTGTAAGTTGCAACTGTTGCCTGACACTTTGATCCAAAAATTGCTGCCTCAGTGAATTCAAGTAACTAGCTTTTGTTTGATTTTAGTATTTAATAAATTTATATTAAAAAAAAAGACACCTAACATTGCTCTTTGAGAACAGATCAACGCTGTTTTTCAAGTTGCATTCATCTTTTAGGTTAGTAAGTTTTCCTACCTCTCATAATCAGATGAATGTTTTACGAATGTTTTACAAATATTAAAAAACATCACTTTAAATCAAAAATTAAAGACAACCTAACATGTGGACTAGTCTTCTCTTTTTGGGCTTCAGCTTGTGAGTTTTATAGTTGAGCTTCTTAAAAAAACTTTTTTAATAGCTTGAGCTACTTTTTAACTTTAATATTTTTTAGTAAAAATTTCTTCAGATATTTAAGGGAAAAGGTATTCCATGTTGTTTTCTTTTGGTGAAATAAGGAAAAGCTCCAAGCTTGGTGAAATTAATTTGGGGTCATGAATGGCAATTTTTGGTGATTCAGGTAAAACGTGCAGATGAAAGAACATGGCTAACTTTTATTAGTAAGAGAACCCTGACACCCTGGGAGAACTCTTCTGAAAGGTGTATGAATTTGTTTAATTTCAACCACGTTGTTTCTTCTGGATTTTTAAAAACATTTATTTATTAATCTGAATGTACTGGGTCTTAGTTGTGGCCTGTGGGCTATAGTTCCCTGACCAAGGATGGAACCTGGGCCCCCTGCTTTGGGAGTATGGAGTCTTAGCCTTAGACTACCAGGGAGGTCCCTCTTTTGGATTTTTTTTTTTAACCAAAAGTATAGTGTATGAAACATCTGGTTGGGGATTGTGTAGGGACTGCTCAGCACTTACTCTGCCGACCCGGAAATGTCAAACGCTAAAAGGAGTTTTTCTTGAGCACAGAATGTACCAACCAGGGTATATAGGGGAGGGGCCCTGTGCCTGGCAGTTACTCTGGGGCTTGGACTGACTGAGGCCCCACTGTCTCGGAGCTCGACTGACTGAACAGTATTAGGTTGCTGCGAACAGTGGAGGGGCGCAGAGAATCCTGCAGGAAGCTTTTAAGAGCCAGGCTTGCAAGTGTCCTACTTGGCCGTTGCAAACATTGTGTTCACGAGAACCCAGTCCTATTGACCCACCAACTGCAAGGGAGGCTAGAAAAACTGGTCTCCCTGTGTGCTCAGGAAAAGGGATACGAACTGGGAGTTTGTCAAAACATGGAATTGTCTCTGCTCAGTCTGCTTTGCCAGTGATCTTTTCACAGTGGATTATAGTCACCTTCTCTCCAAGAGAGTCCAAACTTTAAAATAATATATATATATTTTTTAGCAGGTTGAGATAGTTTTTTCTTTAAATTTTCAGTAAAAACTTCCTCAGTTATTTACGGAAAAAGGTATTCCCTGCTTTTTTTGTAAGTAAGAAAAAGCTTCAAGATTGGTGAAACTAATTTTGGTCAAGAATGGCAATTTTTGGTGATTAAGGTAAAATATCTGCATGTTTTACCAGTTTCTGCACCCAGCTCTGAGTTTAGGATCTCCAAGTGAATTTCAATAGTTTCTTTTAATTCAGTAGACTCCCCCTTGGTCCTATAAACTAAAGAGATAAGATTTTTACCCTCTCGTTGTTCAGTCTCTTAGTAAGGACAGCTAAACCTCCAGAGACACACATTATTCAGGAATAGCCAGGTCTAATTAAGGTACAGTCCACCCTTCCAGAATTAGGGAGCCTTCAATATGTCTGCCCGGTGGGATTTCAGAATCCTGTAAAGGATATCAACCCTGAATATTCATTAGAAGGTCTGATGCTGAAGCTGAAGCTCCAATACTTTGGCCACCTGATGCGAAGAGCTGACTCACTGGAAAAGACCCGGATGTTGGGAAAGACTGAGGGCAGGAGGAGAAGGGGATGAAATGGTTGGATGGCATCAATGGACATCGACATGACTTTGAGCAAACTCTGGGACATAGTGAAGGACAGGGAGGCCTGGCATGCTGCAGTCCATGAGGTTATAAGGAGTCAGAAAATTTTTGAACAGATGAGTTATGTCATTGAAGCTGCACTTTAGGAAGTGCATTTGGGTCAGAGACAGAAGGTAGGAAGCTATTGCATAAATTCAAGGGATAGATTTAGAGAATCATCCTCCAAACCAAGAGATCAGTCAGAAAGGGGGAAGTGGTGACGGTGAGAGTCATGTTGGAGGCCACATTTAAAGGGTTTGCTGGCTTGCAGGTGGGGCAGGGAGGAGAGGAAAGGAGCTCTGACTCCAAGGTCTCACTCCTGGGTGACAAGGCAGTGGTGATGAGGCTGGAAGTCGAGAGTCAGTGCTGACTTTGGGGAAGATGCATTCAGTTTTGGCCATTCTTTGTATCTTACCCACACACACAAGGGGCTTCCCTGATAGCTCAGTTGGTAAAGAATCCACCTGCAATGCAGGAGATCCTGGTTCAATTCCTTGGTTGGGAAGATACCCTGGAGAAGGGAAAGGCTACCCACTCCAGAATTCTGGCCTGCAGAAGTCCACAAGCCCATGGGGTTGCAAAGAGTCAGACACGACCGAGTGATTTTCACTTTCACTTCGCTTCACTCACATAGTGGAAAGGAACCCATGTCCTAACTTCACCAATGTCCTGGAGCTTCCTGGTTATAAGTTTTAGCGGAAAGTCTTTTTTAGGTTTATGCAACTTTATTTGTAAAATTTTTAGTTAATTAATTTTTATCGTTGTTGACTGTGCCGGCTCTTCACTGCTGTGCGAGGGATTTCTCTAGCTGCAGCGAGTGGGCATTACTCTCTAGCTGCGGCACTTCTTGTTGCGGTGATTTCTCTCCCTGCAGAGCACAGGCTCTAGGCACGCGGGATTCCGGAGTTGCAGCACTTGGGCTCAGTAGTTGTGGCACAAGCGCTTAGTTGCTCCTTGGCATGTGGGATCTTCCCGGACTAGGGATTGAACCTATGTCCCCCGCATTGGCAGGCAGACTCTTAGCCACTGAGTCCAGGTTTAAGAAGCTTCAAGTACCTACTTGTTTTACATGATCATCAAGTACTCAGTGAGCATTGTAAGTTACTGGCATGATGCTGGTATTAAAATGGGTTGTATTATTAAAATGCCTGGATTGTGTTTTACCTTGGGAAAGGTTTCCCTGGCACGATCTCTACTTTGTGCTCCTTGAGAGAAAATGTCTCTCTGCTTTTGATGGGCATCCACTATGGTTAGGCAGTTCTGGCTGTTGATAGCCTCCATTTTATATTGAGCTGAAAGGAGTTTTCCTGAAACTTCCGCTCTGAGTACCCAGTTGTTAACTCCAGAAATCCACAGAACAAGTTAACATTTTGGAGTCTAGAGGGTAGCGGCTGTGTTCCCTTCTCTTCTTCTATTGCGCTCCACAAGGCTTGTCTCTCCATTGCTTTTTAGAGATTAACTTATCATATTTGGCTGCGCTGGGTCTTTGTTACTGTGCTGAGGCTGCTCTCTGGTTGTGGTGTGCGGGTTTCTCACTGTGGTGTCTCCTCTTGTTGCGGAGCATGGGCTCTGGGGCACAGACTCAGTAGTTGTGTGTGGTACATGGGCTCAGTTCCCCCGTGGCACGTGAATCTTCCTGGACCGAGACTGAAGCCATGTCCCCTGCGTTGGGAGGTGGATTCTTAACCACAGGACCACTAGGGAAGTCCTCGCCGTTGCTTTTGTGGGAGTCCCTCTGCAGGAACCTCCACAGGCTGCTGCTGGAGGCATTCGCGGAAGCTCCTGCGTGCTTCCCAGGAGACGCTGCCCCTGGGGGTCCTGCCGGGGGCAGAAGCTGCATATACTTTTCATGGTCTGAAGGTCTCTCTGCTCTGTGATAATCTGGTCAGGAGTCTGATGAAGGGACCCTTAACTTTCAAAGACTTGTCATTTGTAAACCTTTCTTTAGAAGTGACTCTGAATTCAAGAGGGGAGTTAGAACATGTTACTATCACCCTCCCTTGTATGTGTTAACAGGATACTTGATGACTGCCCACAGTGGGCACCACTGGGGGCCACCGGCTAGCCCTTTCCCCCTTTATTCAGGCCTCCATCCTTCTCTCACATGTTGGGCTTCAGGAGAAGCTGTCTCTACTTCCAGATCTTGTGGTGGATGCTAGGTGACCCCAACAATCCTGGGAACCCCAGTCTTTCTGGGCATTGCTCCTTCAAGGGAAGGCTAGTGACCTGGATCTGGTAAGAGACGTAAGGGGAGACGCAAGGGGAGAATTCTGAGGATGGGGCTCCTGGGCGAGGCTTCCTCCTGCCTCGGCAGAAGCTGCTGGGAGAAATGACACCCACCATTCTGCTTCCCTGCGTCTGGATGTGAAGCTCAGAGCTCCCCCAACCATCTGGAGGCTGAAGCCAGCACATGGAGAAGAATGAAGCCAAGTGAGTCACAGGAATCGGATGGCCAGACTTCCAAACTTCTCGTATTTAAAGGTAACACATTTCAGTGTCATCCGTGGTGGTTTCGTCTGGAGTTTTCAGTTACCAGCAACGGAAGGCAGCCCAGCTGATAGGATGACTCTTTTAAAATGCGGCACTGGGAAGACAGTGCCAGGACAGTGGGGACACCGCCTCCCACGTTTCGCCCACTGTTCTTCTGGACACGGGGATGCACTCCGAGATTGACTGGGTGCTGGAGTAACTCCAGTACACGTTTATCACACAGGGATCCTGAAGACAGTTAAGCCCTTCGGTTTTTTTTTTTTTTTTTTGTCTCCACTAATTCTATTTATGTGTAAATAAGGTTCCTGAAAACCTTTTTCTCCCCTTTGGCTGTGACTCCAGGGAAATGGTTGGGAGTGGTCAACTTTCTGACTGATAAGGAAATCTGTAAGAGAGCCTATGGGCGGCCTTGCAAGTCCATGCGTGCAAGTCCACCTATGGAGACAGGGGTCACTGCTGCCTGATGGAAATGTCTCCAGATGAATAGGCACTTGCGGAGATGGCAGGGGTTTAGTTGCTCAATCGTGTCCGACTCTTTGTGACCTCATGGACTGTAGACTGCCAGGCTCCTCTGTCCATGGACTTCTCCAGGCAACAATACTAGAGTGGGTTGCCATTTCCTACTCCAGGGGATCTTCCTAAGACAGAGATCAAACCCGTCTCTCGCAATGGCACGCAGATTCTTTACCCCTGAGCCCGGAGATGGCAGTGCCTACCTCTAACATGCTGGAAGGAGCGGCTCTGTATTTAGCTGACGGTGAACTTGTCAGAGAAATTTGGGCCTTCCTCCTCACCCTCCTCCCTCCTCCAACCATGCAGCACCCAGCCTGGACAGATTGCAGCCATTCTGCCCTTGCCAGGGTCCCCTTCTGTTTACATCCCCAAACACACTGTAATGTGAGAACTTTCCCCTTGCCTACAGTCAGTCAGTCTGAGCTCATTTCAGAGGCATGTCCTTTCCAGCCCGCTGGCGTCCCCTCTGAAATGAGCTCAGGTTCACGCGAGCTTGGAGTATAAATCCCTTTCCTGAACTGGTTTCTCCTCTCAGGTTGGTGTCCCGGTGCTCATCCACAGGCTGCCAAGGGCATTTGCTCACGTATGAAGTCAGTGAAAGGGATAAGGAAAAGTGTCAAGCCTCTGACACCTTGCCTTTCTTAATAATCAGCTGTCAGCTGCCAAAGACAGAAATTTCAAATCCTCCCAATCCCTCCTCCCTCCCAGCCCAGGAATTGGGCTTTGATGGTTTTGTAGGAAATTCAAGTAATCACTTATTTGGATGGTTGCTATTATGTAACCTTTGAGGACAATGAGCGTCTTGAAAGAATCTTTCTGCAGAATCTTTCAGCTAACGCAGCGGAGAAACCTAATAGCCGCTGGGGCTGGCAGCCAATTCTTATAAAGTCCATCAGTCATCTCTTCTGCTTCAGAGCCAGTGTCCCCTCCGAGAGAGACAAAAAGGCCTCAGAATGTGAGAAGTGCTTGCAGGCAAGGTGGCCACACTCCTGTGGCCAGCTTCTTCTTGTGAGGCGTCATTGTGGGCATGGCACTGCCTGGGCAGAGAGCCCTCTTTTAGGAAGCCACTCAGTGGAACAGCTGCAGATGGATGTTTTCAGTGGCTTTCAAGAGGTGTTTTTGACTCTGTCCATAGTAAGTATTGTGGCTGTTTTTGGCTTAACGGAGCAGCACGGGGAAGTACGTGTCCTCTGGGCACTATTCTAAATAGCACTATGATCAAGTGCTTTTGTGGGAAGAAAGAATGCCTCACTGCTTATTCTTACTGTGAAGAGCAGAGTGTGTAGAAGTCACCAGGTCTCCACCTTTGACATTGTGAAAACAGTGCTTTTCAGTATAGGTCATCAGAAGGATGCCTGGGGTTTACGTATATGGATTTCTTCCAAAAGAGCCAAAGCTCTTTTGCATGAATTGTGTCCCGTATTATATTGCACTCTTGCTAGATGTCCAGAGCATCAGGCTTACTACTTGCTTGTTGGAAGTGATGAAGGAATTGGAACCATGCAATGGGATTCAAGAATGTTTATAATCGACTGGTGCTCCCTATTTAGTTTTTGAGAAAAATGTATATGATGCACCAGGAGACAGTGACCTACAACTAGGAGGCAGAGAACCATCTTATTGTTTGCCATAGTTTTGGCCACAAACCCCTACTTCTGGGAAGCTGAGCAGGACCACCTGGAGTTCCTCTTTCCAAAGCTAGTGAGCATTTTGTCTCCTGAAGCTGATACCAAATCTTCAGTCTTGCCACCAGGAGAGAACTATCTTAACACTTACATTATCTGTGCTGGAGGTATCCACTTGAAACTGAGAGGAATTCGTGGAGGCTGCCTGAGAACCCCAACTTTTTTCCTGGAGGGCCAGGCTGAGATGTGCTTAACTGTGTGCTTACAGCACCTGAAAAGCTGGAAAAAAGAAGTCAGCTGGTTTGCACATTCCTAAAAAAAAAAAAATCTAGAAATAAATTTCTATTGTAAACATAATAGATGTGGTTAGATTCAACTCACTCAGATAATGCAGAATAAAATCCCCATCTCAATCCTTAATTTAATCACTTCTGCAAAGTCCTTTTTGTCATATAAGGTACCTTTTCATAGTCTGAAGATTAGGGTGTGGGCTTATCTGGGGGGCATTATTTGGCCTACTATATTTCTTTGATAAGTTGTAACAGTTAAAGATGGAGGCAGGGGAGGAAATTTAGAAGGGAAGGAAATTAGGTGATGAAAGATGGAAGAAACCTCTTCTATATCCTTTTGTGGATTTAATCAGCTTTTAGCTGATGATTTCTAAACTCATCTTTAAACAAGTCTTGGCGCTGAGCTCTGGAGGAATATCTCTAGTTGCCCACTCGATGTCTCAACTCTCACAGGTTAAGTTCAACAATCACCCGCCTAAGTGAACTCATTCTTTCCCACTGTACCCCTGCCCCTCTCTCCAAAGCTCTTCCGGCTGTCCCCCATATCAGCTGATTACCTATGGTCCATCTGCGTGCTGAAGTCACCACGTTTGGAGTCTCACTTCACCCTGCGTAGTCATTAAATTCTGCTAAGCCTATTTTTCTTTCCTTTTTAACTTTATCATGACAGCTTAAAGTCAACCTGACCCAAATGTCTTTCTCTCCAATTAGCTATCCTCATTTGTTTTCTTATTTTTTATTTTCATGGAAGTTGTGCTTAAAAACCCACTAGACCATTATCACATATTTCAAGATGTAAATACTTTAAAATTATTACCCAGTGGTAATTTCATACTGCACAGTAGTTAAAATTTATGCAGAATGTTCTGAAAAACAAGTCTGCCTTTCATGAGCATGGTTCTTCAGCAGCTCCCACCTGACTAGATAATAAAGGGGAACACTAAACATGGTATCCGAAGACCTGTCTTGCCTGTCCCCACCCTACTTCCTGCAGCTCCTTCCCAGTCCAGCCAGAAACTCCAGCACTGGAATCACAGAGCCTTGAGATCCAGTTCTGACTCGGCCCCTTGAAAGCTGAGTAATCCTGGTGCAGTGATTTAACCTCAATTTACATCAGTTACCTCATCTATAAGTTCAGGAATGGCATTTAGTAAAAGAGAGATGAGAGAATTAAGATAATGTGTGAAGATGTCAGCACCGTGTTTAGTAAATATATCCTAAGTGCTCAATGACTATAAATTCATCACATATGTTTTAATGTCACTTATTTAGATGCATCACAATTGTTTATGCACTCATCTGTCCCTTGTATTAGACTCAATATGCTTTGATATCATTCAGTGCAGAATCCCCAGCTCTTAGTCCTACCCATAGTAGG
>SJYA01006123.1:3822-22607 GCA_006410615.1 Neotragus moschatus | reverse complement strand
TATGATAAAAACTCTCCAGAAAGCAGGAATAGAAGGAACATATCTCAATATAATAAAAGCTATATATGAGAACTACTATTCTTAAATTTTTCTCACAGACTACTAAATTCACTAATTTAATAACACTTTCATTTCAGAGAGTATCCCCTCAGGGTAAAACTGGCCCTATATCACAGCATTTGTGTGTGTGTGTGTGCATCATTGTCCTCATTGGTTTAATACTATATAAATTTTGCATTAAATTTGAGTTTTCTCATATTCTTCTCCATGATATTTACATTGATCTCTTCGTTTTCATTTAAGAACAACGTCAGACATCATACGGTAAATTTTCTGAAATCCTGTAAACCTCCTCCCCTCAGTAGAATGACTGCTCTCCTGCTGCCTTAATATTCTCTGCTTTTTCATCTGATGTCAGTCACATGTTCACACTTCTCCTAGGTGTCTACCTTTACTTTCTCAATTAACATCTTACAGACTTTTCCCAAATTAAGTTTCTCTTCTTACAATTTTCCTCTTTTTATATTTTTCATATTCCTTTCTTTTCATTACAAATGCCCTTTCCCTATGACATTAGCTTTTTCTGTTTCACTCAAAGTGATGTGATAAAGTGCACTAGTCTGATAGGGACATCATTTCCATTTTGTACCTTTTCTTGGAACACATCCAATATTAGGACTCCTGTCACAGAGGCCACGTGCATGAACCAGTTTTCATACCACTGATGCTTTCATAATCTAAGAGATGAGAGGAGACTCTCATTTGCTGATTTCAGTTTGTCTAAAAAGGCATATGTAAATTCTGATATGTGCATTGGTCAAAGATGAATTTGAGCCTCATTATTCCAATGGTATAGAGCATATTACCCGAGCATTGCAAAATATATGAATGTTTGGACCTTTCAGGTGGCTCAGTGTTAAAAATACACCTGCTAATGCAGGACATTCAGGTTCAGTCCCTGGGCAGAGAGGATCCTATGGAGAAGGAAATGGCAACCCACNCCTCATTATTCCAATGGTATAGAGCATATTACCCGAGCATTGCAAAATATATGAATGTTTGGACCTTTCAGGTGGCTCAGTGTTAAAAATACACCTGCTAATGCAGGACATTCAGGTTCAGTCCCTGGGCAGAGAGGATCCTATGGAGAAGGAAATGGCAACCCACTCCAGCATTCTTGCCTAGGAAATTCCGCAGACAGAGGAGGCTGGTGGACTACAGTCCATGGGGTCGCAAAGTAGTCCAACATGACTCAGCGACTAAACAACAACAACATCTAAAATATATAAAGAACACTTCTTATAAAGTATATGAATATTCTTTCATGATTCTCATGGAAATTTTCATGTATGTTACAGTGTTGTTCTTTCTCTTTCAACTTTGCAATGAAACAATTTACTTTTATTAAACTTCAGTTCCTATTTTGTATTTGTAGAAAGAATTTAACAGGGTATGTTCAGTTGCAATGTACCTCTCAGACCATGAAGAATCTGCCTGCATTGCAGGAGATCCGGGTCCAGTCCCTTGGTCTGGAAGATCCCCCTCCAGGGGATCTGGCAGCCCACTTCAGTATTCGTCCCTGGAGAATCCCATGGACAGAGGAGCCTGGCAGGCTACAGTCCATGGTTCACAAAGAGTCAGACATGACTGAGTGACTAACATTTTTACTTTTCTAATTTCTCAGTTTTTCCTGTGAAAGACATAGAAATCATTACTGTGGCATTTTGCCTGAGATATTGTCTTACAATACAAATATAACGCAATTAGAACTTTAATAGGTTCCATGTATTTGTATTTTTAAATATTTTCTATTTCAAAGGAAATTCAACTCTATATTGATTTAATATTTCAATGAAGCTGCATGTAATGCACAGATTATTGGGCAATGTTGGCTTTGATCTATTCTTTCTCTTTGCAAGTATCTCTTTTTGGTTACAAGTGTATGTTTTCCTTTTACTCTGAAAAAGGTGGAAAGCCCAGTATACACCAATGATTGGCATATCCTATATCCTTTAACCTGGAGGGAGGGCTACTATACTGCCTTGCCATCTATAATTTTCACATTATCCCTTTGTCATCAGGAGGTGCATCATGTACAGAAGTGCAAAAATCTTTCTTGACTGATGAGCTGGTCTTTGAACACTGCAGTCTGTATTCTCAGAATACAGCTCTCAGAAACAACTTTGGAAGTATTTGAAAGTTTTCTCTTCCTTCTTTCTGACATCATGACTAATTTTGAATAAATTCTTTCTTGTTTTGATTGATAAATTAGAAGGGGAGCAAGGTAAGTCCTATAAGTGTGTTTCCCTGTATGTAAACATGGTTTCATCTGTTATCTGTGCCTTTCACTTCAACTTCTAAAGATCATTTTTCTTGACTCTAAGTTGTGAATATTTTACATGATTTTTTTTCTGGATCATATCTTTGCAACTAATGGTTTCATCTTCATTTGCTATTAAATTATTTTCCCAATGTTGTTATTTGATTTGTCCTGTTATTATAATGAATGCAGGCATTCCTTATCGGTCAGTAAATTTTACTAATCCTAGTCCTCGGTAGCCATTAGGGTTTTCAAAGTGGCTGAAGTGAAAGTTTTGTCCAAGATATACCTAAGTCACTTGATTCAGACCCACTTCACAATCATTATTTTATTTTTCTTCTCAAGGAACTTAAGAGAAATTTTATTTAGGAAAAGAGAACTTCAAACACAGTGTTATTTATTCCTATTTGATGAAAATATGTTTAATGGTGGAGCCCAGCGATATATTCTGTAGTACCACTAGAAATAGTGGTAGATCCTCCAATTCAGTGTTTGTGGCTAGTTAATATCACTTAGATGCAATCATTGAAATGAAGGTACATATTAACTAAAAGGCAAAGTACTTATCACATCATACAAACTAAATAATAAAAGTCTAGCTATATAAAATAGGATGAGGAACATTTTAAAGGGTACCATGAGAACTGAAGTTTCTTAAATGTTCTATCAAATCAGAATACTCATTCATTTTATGTCCATTTTCATTTTGAGAAAAACATTCTTTGGAAAAATTTGAGTTCTCAGCCACTGGACATGTGTATATTGTGGGAGTGTGTGTGTGTTCATGTAGTGGTATGTACATGTGTGTATTTGTGGGCACATCCATGTGGGTTCACTTTGAAACAAGTTTTTCATTGCGCTTAAATTACCTTCCCATTTTTATATTGTATTTACTTTGATCTCTTTATTTTCTCTTTCAGAAAGACCTGCAATGACAGTAGGTAAATTTTCAAAAAACCTGTTGCTCCCAACTCCATTAAAATGATGGTTTCTCATTGCATTAACATTTTCTGCCTTTTAATCTGAATCTACTATTGGCCTGCTCATTCCTGAAAGTCTACATTTCCCTTCCAATTAAACGATTTTACGCTTCTTTCTTAAGTGACCTAAAGTTAGTGTCATTTTAGTTTCCCAAAGTTCCTTTATTTTCCATTCCTGCTTTTTAAATTCCAAACCATTCTTTACCTCTAGATATTGGCTTTTCCAGACACTTGCAGTCATTTCACTGAGTAGTTGGTGAGATGAAGGGTATTAGTCTGATAGGTATGTTTTCTTTTCCCTTCTGAAACACATCCAGAGATAGCGTGTCCATGATATATATCAGGTTCAAGAAACCATTTCTATGGCAATGATACTCACCAAACATTTAGAGATCAGAGAAGATGTCTATCGTGTGAGTAATGTTTTTCCATGTGTTGTCCACTCAGACATGAGTAGACATCAATCATAGTTAATTGGAATCTTAAGCTTATTTATCCAGTTCTCTTTGCCTTATTGTCCAAGAATTTTCTGGTATACAAATAATTTTACATGATTCTCCTGGAAAATAGTAGCATTGTCTGAAGTTTGGAAGTGTTATGACTTCAGTTTGGTTCTCTTTCCTCAGGATTGCTTTGGCAATTCTGGGTCTTCTGTCGTTTCATAGAAATTTCAGTATTACTTGCTATAGTTCTGTAAAAAATGTCAGAAGTAATTTTTAGGGATCGCATTAAACTTTTTATTGCTTTGTGTAGTATGGACATTTTCGGAGATGGCAATGGCATCCCACTCCAGTATTCTTCCCTGGGAAATCCCATGGACAGAGGAGCCTGGTAGGCTGCAGTCCATGGGGTCGCGAAGAGTCAGACTCGACTGAGCAACTTCACTTTCACCTTTCACTTTCATGCATTGGAGAAGGAAATGGCTACCCACTGCAGTGTTCTGGCCTGGAGAATCCCAGCGATGGCAGAGCCTGGTGGGCTGCTGTCTATGGGGTCGCACAGAGTTGGACATGACTGAAGCTACTTGGCAGCAGCAGTAGCAGTATGAACATTTTAGCAGTATTATTACTTACAATCCAAGAACATGGAATATCTTTCCATTTCTTTAAATCAATTTCAATCAGAAATATAATTTTTACTGATTAATGTGTTTGGGGTAATGATGTATTACAACTGTATTTTAGATTTCAATGGAATTCACTTCAAAAATTCATCTATTTAATGAGCACATGACTACTGCTACAGATAGAGTTTAAAGATATAGACTTTGAAATAGGCAGTACTATCCTTTTAGTTTCCCTGTTAATTTTAATAAACTATTTTTTAAAAAATAATAATAAGCTATTATTTTATCTTACAAACTGAATCAGTTTAGTCCAGTTCAGTCACTCAGTGTTGTCTGACTCTGCGACCTTTGGACTGCAGGCATTCCTTTCCATCACCAAATCCCAGAGCTTACTCAAACTCATGTCCATTGAGTCGTGATGCCATCCAACCATCTCATCCTCTGTTGTCCCCTTCTCCTCCCACCTACAATCTTCCCCAGCATCAAGGTCTCTTCCAGTGAGTCAGCTCTCCATATCAGGTAGCCAAAGGATTGGAGTTTCAGCTTCAACATCAGTCATTCCAATGAATATTCAGGACTGATTTCCTTTCGGTTTGACTGGTTGGATCTCCTTACTGTCCAAGAGACTCTCGAGAGTCTTCAACAGCACAGTTCAAAAGCATCAATTCTTTGGTGCTAAGCTTTCTGTATAGTTCAGATCTCACATCCATATATGACTACTAGAAAAACCATAGCTTTGACTAGACAGACTTTTGTTGGCAAAGTAATGTCTCTGCTTTTTAATATGCTGTCTCAGTTGGTCAGGGCTTTTCTTCCAAGGAGCAAGCATCTTTTAGTTTCATGGCTGCAGTCATCATCTGCAGTGATTTTGGATCCCAAGAAAATAAAGTCTCTCACTGTTTCCATTGCTTCCCCATCTACTTGTCATGAAGCAATGGGACTGGATGCCATGGTCTTAGTCTTCTAATGTTGAATTTTAAGCCAATTTTTTCATTCTCCTCTTTCACTTTCATCAAGAGGCTACTTANACATAGATCTCTCTTTTTTTTTTTTCCCCAGGGGATCTTCGAAAACTATTTGGTAAATTTTTCTGACACTCTCTACCCCACAAACCTATAAATAATTGTAACATCGTCTGCCTTTCTATTTGTATTTCACTCATTGACTCATTTTTCTCAGATGTGTATAAGAGACAGGTTTAAAGATATAGACTTTGAAATAGCAGTACTATCCTTTTAGTTTCCCTGTTAATTTTAATAAACTATTTTTTAAAAAATAATAATAAGCTATTATTTTATCTTACAAACTGAATCAGTTTAGTCCAGTTCAGTCACTCAGTGTTGTCTGACTCTGCGACCTTTGGACTGCAGGCATTCCTTTCCATCACCAAATCCCAGAGCTTACTCAAACTCATGTCCATTGAGTCGTGATGCCATCCAACCATCTCATCCTCTGTTGTCCCCTTCTCCTCCCACCTACAATCTTCCCCAGCATCAAGGTCTCTTCCAGTGAGTCAGCTCTCCATATCAGGTAGCCAAAGGATTGGAGTTTCAGCTTCAACATCAGTCATTCCAATGAATATTCAGGACTGATTTCCTTTCGGTTTGACTGGTTGGATCTCCTTACTGTCCAAGAGACTCTCGAGAGTCTTCAACAGCACAGTTCAAAAGCATCAATTCTTTGGTGCTAAGCTTTCTGTATAGTTCAGATCTCACATCCATATATGACTACTAGAAAAACCATAGCTTTGACTAGACAGACTTTTGTTGGCAAAGTAATGTCTCTGCTTTTTAATATGCTGTCTCAGTTGGTCAGGGCTTTTCTTCCAAGGAGCAAGCATCTTTTAGTTTCATGGCTGCAGTCATCATCTGCAGTGATTTTGGATCCCAAGAAAATAAAGTCTCTCACTGTTTCCATTGCTTCCCCATCTACTTGTCATGAAGCAATGGGACTGGATGCCATGGTCTTAGTCTTCTAATGTTGAATTTTAAGCCAATTTTTTCATTCTCCTCTTTCACTTTCATCAAGAGGCTACTTAGTTCTTTGCTTTCCATTATAAGGGTGGTGCCATCTGCATATCTGAGGTTATTGATATTTCTCCTGGCAATCTTGATTCCAGCTTGTGCTTCATCTAGCCCAGTGTTTCTCATGATGTACTCTGCATATAAGCTAAATAAGCAGGGTGACAATATACAGTCTTCATGTACTCCTTTCCCGATTTGGAACCATGTCCATTCTTACTGTTGCTTCTTGACCTGCATATAGATTTCTCAAGAGACAAGTGAGGTGGTCTGGTATTCCCCTCTCTAAGAATTTTCTACATTAAGATGGGCACCATAAAGGACAGAAATGGTATGGACCTAACAGAAGCACAAACTAAATAGTGAAAGCCTAATTCATGACAAAGGAGACTATGAACTATTTAAAAAGATTACTTCTAGAATTAAAATTCCTAATATTCTTTATCAATACAGTAAAATGACTTACTTTATGCCCCTCTTGATTTCTAGAGCATATCCTTGACTAAAATGAGGATTTGGTCTTCTGAATGTGTTAAATGTGTGTGTGTCTGGGTGCTATTGTCTATATTTATGTTCCATATGAGTCTTGCTGCTGAGTCGCTTCAGTCATGTCCGACTCTGTGCGACCCCATAGACGGTAGCCCACCAGGTTCCCCCGTCCCTAGGATTCTCCAGGCAAGAACACTGGAGTGGGTTGCCATTTCCTTCTCCAATATGAGACTTATTGTCCTTGTATTTGTATGTATTAGACTAAGAATAACTTTAATTTTTACAAGCAATATTTTAAATAAAGTGAACTGTCTTTGTTTTTTTAAATAATAACATAGATCTCTCTTTTTTTTTTTTCCCCAGGGGATCTTCGAAAACTATTTGGTAAATTTTTCTGACACTCTCTACCCCACAAACCTATAAATAATTGTAACATCGTCTGCCTTTCTATTTGTATTTCACTCATTGACTCATTTTTCTCCCTTCATTTACCAATATTTTATATAGACTACAATGATTGTAATTTTTTTCTTTTTTACATAATTCCTTCTTTTCCCATTTCTTGGTTTCTTTGGAAACATTTTATTTCTGTAAACATTAGCTTTGAAAAAAATCATATGTCTCCAGAGACTTGATTTGATTTTGATTTTTGTAAAATTGAGTTATGTTAGGCTGATCACCACTTCACTTTCATCCTGTGTATGTTCTCATGGAAATAACCACTGATGTAGAATCTCTATGACCTTTCAAGTTCAAGGCACAATATCCACACAATTGATACTGACCTAAAACTTAAGTGAAAAGAAAACTCCAAATTTGCTAAGTAAAGCTTCTCCACCTTCTGGTCCCCCAGAACTATAAATTCTGATGTCATTCATCAAGTGTGGTCTTGTGTGAGCTCTAAACTAACTCTCCAATAAACCTTGATCTATTAATCACTTGTTCTGAGGTTAATCAATGTTTTACCTAATATTGTGTTTTCTTTCAAAATTACTAGTTTTTCAAAACTGCATTTTTTTCTTAACTTGTTTAAGAATTTCGCATTTAAAGAATGCTCATTTCATATTTCTCATTAATGAAGTGTTGTATTAGTGAAAAAAAATAGTGATTTTTTCCTTGGAAACTTTTAAAAGAGTTTTTCAGAAAACATGAATTCATATACTAAGCTTTTACTGCTTGTATCCTCTTGATACTTTTTATTTACATTTTTGTTTCAGTGAAATTGAACTTAACAAGATACCTCTTTATATTTCATGGGCAGCAAAAAGCACCTAATTCTCTATTAATCCATGTGTAAAGAAGGATCCCTTTATTGTTTGTTTCCTCATCACTTTAAAAATATATCTCCAGGATTTCTGCTAATGGTATTAATATTTTTTTAATATAGTTAGAAGGACTAACACAACACTAAAGACTGATGTTGCTTAACCTTGAGGAACTCCTAATCTGCCTCTTCTTATGGGGCTGTTTCCCATCGTATATACATTTAGGAAATGAGTGTATGAACTTTAAACTACATGACTTCTCATTAGTGAGATGGACATGAACCATATGGTTTGGATTCTCATAAACGTCTGTCGGTTTGAATCTAAGAGAAAACCAAGGAAACATTAAAAACATATTTGACCTCCTCCCTCCCTCTCTACCATTTTCTTCCTATTTTAAATGTATATTACACGTTATTTCCTTTATTTATTTATTATATCCTTTATATATTCCATTAATAAATTGAAGATGGAAAAAGGCATGTTTCACAGCATATTTCACTGTGAACCTAAGTGAACTCTCATGTGTTTCTCATAACTTTGTCTTCAGCACTCAATTATCATCTTCCTCAACACCATCATGCATGCAGCTTACATCATGCATGTGCATATGGTTTGTCTTTTTATTGTCTTTCCAAAGGAAGCCTGACTTCTGCTTTTGTTATTCAGTTTCCCCCATTACTACTTCTCTGATTTCTTTTCTTGATACAATCTAGGCAGACATTTATTTTTACTAAAAAAAATTTTACTAGCTATACATTTCAAACTTCTACATTTTCAAGATTCTAAAGTGTGAATTTTCTCCAATGTATACTCAGTCATTTTCTTTATAACCACTTTCACAGTCATTTAGTACTTAAAATTCTTCGTTCATGTGATTCCATTAAGAAGTACTTCACTTAGGTAGTATTTAAAATAGAAATTCCTATTACAAAAATTTATGTATTCATCAGTTGATAAAAATTTTAATAGAATTATCCAGGAAACAACTCTTGCATTTCTTTTGCAAGACTGGCCAAAGGTGTTAAGTCAATGTTCATGTCTTCAAAGGTATCTTAGGTATTATAATAATGAAGTGGAGACCATCTATTATGTAAAAACCCAAAGAATTTACTAGAGCTAGTAAGGCTAATGATAAATAATTAATAATAATAAATAGCACATTTAAGAAATAATAAAGCTCATAATCCTAATGATAAATCACGTGTTATAACAAAATAGCAAAAACATTTAAAAATATATATATATATAATTTTATTTAGTTAGATTTTGGCTATGCTTGATCTTCATCGTTGGGCAGACTTTTTTCTAGTTGTAGAGAGCAGAGGCTACTCTCCAGTTGTGGTGTGTGCGTTTTTCATTGTGGTGACTTCTGTCTGTTGTGGGCAGAACACAAGCTCTAGAGTGTGCAAGCTTTAGTAGTTGAGGCACGTGGGCTCAGTAGTTGTGATTCCTGAATTCCAGAACACAGGCTCAATAGTTGTGACACGTGGGCTTAGTTGCTCTATGGTATGTGGGATCTTCCTGGGCCAGGGATCGAACCCATATCTCCTGCTATGGCAGGTAGATTCCTTACCATGGAGGCACTAAGCACTAGGGATGCGCAAGAATATTTTTCAAATATAAACTTCAAAACTATTCTTCTAATAGTTTTTTCTTAAGATGTTTATTTTTGTTAACTCCTATTCTTTTACTGACAATGTGAGAAGTCATCCCCTGTGTGTGTGGTGTGTGTCTGTGTATCTTCATTCAGGTAGTTATAACTTTATATATAAATTTTAAAATAAATTTTGTTTCTTGGTTTTCCATTTTCATGATATTGACATTAAACTTTTCATTTTGGTTTTTTGAAGAACCTCCGAACACAAACAGTAAGTATTTAAAAAACTTGTTATTCACAAATCCCTATTACATGACTGAATTGCTTGCAGCCTTATCTTTCCAGACTTAATGCTTTTCCTTGTCTTGCCCTTCTCCTGGATGTGTACCTTTATAGTTACAGATTTTACGTCTAGACTTCCCCATAGAAAGTTGTCTCCATTTATTTTCTCAACCTAGAATATATTTCAATTTCTATTTTTTTATTCTGTATAATTTATTTCCTATTACCATTGTCTTTATTTTTTCTATTTTTTTGGTGGTTTGTTATAAGGCTCACTGAAAAGTTGATGAGATGAAGAGCATTAGGTTAGAAGTTCACCCTGTGTATCTCCCAGCACACCTCCCTAGATAGTACTTCTATCACATTCTGATTTCACCGGTCCACAGTTAGGCAAATGAGACTTTCCCAAACCTGCAGAGCTGAGAGAAACTGCCTACAGAGTGCAGTTGCTGTGTCCCTTCAAAGCCTGTGTATATTCTGATATTCTTCCTCCATCCATAAACTTGAGGCACATTCTTCCACTGAGCTTGAGTATCTTATCCAAACACTCCTGATTTTAAGATCTCCAATATTATATTTGTATCTCAGGAAATGTTCACTTGTTTGTATTCTCTTTCAAGTCTCAATTTCTGATGTAAAAGATAATGAAAGCATTGTCCTGAGAAGTCAGTGATAATTTATTTTTTCTAAAGGTGGATAAAATTTTAATAATTTTGGTATCCTTTAATGACAGTTTTCACTGACAATTTTTATTTCAAAGAAAATTCTACTCAGTAATACCAAATTTATGTATTTGACACGAGTTAAATGACTATTCTTAGAAGTAGATCTGTGGATGGAGAGACTCAGCCCCTCCTCATGTTTTTGCAAGTATCTCTCTTGCAAATGAGTTTTCTTTGTCATCTTCATGTTCTTAAAAAGGACCATGGAGTAAGGCAAAACCAATTATTGATATGACTTTTATCACTGAGGGCAAGCTATGCTACCTCTTTGCATGGTGTCATTTTCAATCTTACTCTTTTTGGAACCCAGGCCTATATGGAAGTGCAACATGGAAAAAGTGAAAGGAGCAAGTGTTAGTTGCTCATTTTGTCCTGCTCTTTGTGACCCCATGGACTGTAGCCCACCAGACTCCTCTGTCCATGGATTTCTCTAGGCAAGAATACTGGAGTGGACAGCTGTTCCCTTCTCCAGGGGATCTTACCAACCCAGGGATGGAAAATAGGTCTCTTGCATTGCAGGCAGATTCTTTACCATCTGAACCACCAAGAAAGACTGTATTTCCCTCTAAGTGGTGAAATGGGCTTTGAATCTCATGATTCTGATTTTCAAAAATGTGTATTGGTTAGGCCCCATAGACGATGATGGCGGTGTTTGAAAAGTTAGTCCTCCTCCATTCCTGACATGTTACTTCTTTTGGGGTGAATTTTGTATTTGTCTTTTGACTGTCAATAACTGTTAGGCAAAAAAAAGGGAAGATCTTGTTAATGAATTGGGTACATTATTACGTAATGTACCACGACCTGGGTATTGAGTCCTAGTTTCCTCTGTCACTGAACGTTTGTCTTTAATGCTCAAATCATTATCTTCCTTAAAGTCAGGATACTAATATTCTTCTATAATTTTTGTCTTTTTGTCTTTTCAATGGTTGTGTGACATATTCATTTGTTACTCAATTTCCCACATTCTGTGATGTGTCCTGTTGTTGCAATCTCTCTTAGGTGTAGTAGTAATGAAGTTGACTGCATCTATGCAGAAAAGCACAGGTGTTTATTAGTGCTAGTAAGCCAAATAATAACAAGAGTAGTACATTCAATATAGATAAAGAACATTCTTTAACTGAAAATTTTAGAATTATTAAAATTTTCACAATTAATACAATACTTTTATTTTTTATCCTTATTCCCCTTTGGAGAATAGTCTCTTAACCAAGTGAGCTCTCGCCCACTGTATGTGTGTGTGCACATGCATTTGGATACTTAAAATTTAAATATGAACTTTATAATAAATTTTGTTTCTTGGTGTACCATTTCCATGATATTGCCCTTAAATTTCCCGTTTTATCTTTCTAAAGGACCCCAGAAGAAAAATGGTAAGTATCCTAAAACTTGTTTCTCACAAACTTCATTTACATGAGTGATTTCTTGAGGCTTGGCATTCCTGCTCTCATAATCCACATGCTTTCTTTGTATGGCCTGTTTCTGAATGTCTACCTTTACCTCTCCAATTTTTAACTTAGAGATTTCCCCATAGAGAGCTCACGTCATTAATTTCCCCTTCTAAAATCTATTTCAATTCCTTTTCCATTCTATACCATTTTCTTTCTATTTAATTTTTTATCTATTTTTAGCAACTTGCTATCACTTCAGTTCAGTTCAGTCTCTTAGTCGTGTCTGACTCTTTGCAACCCCATGAATTGCAGCATGCCAGTCCTCTCTGTCCATCTGTGGAGTTCACACAAACTCACGTCCATCGAGTCGGTGATGCTATCCAGACATCTCATCCTCTGTCGTCCCCTCCTCCTCCTGCCCCCAGTCCCTCCCAGCCTCAAAATCTTTTCCAATGAGTCAACTCTTTGCATGAGGTGGCCAAAGTACTGGAGTTTCAGCTTTAGCATCATTCCTTCCAAAGAACACCCAGGGCTGATCTCCTTTAGAATGGACTGATTGAATCTCCTTGCAGTCCAAGGGACTCTCAAGAGTCTTCTCCAACACNTTTGAATGTCTACCTTTACCTCTACAATTGTGACTTAGAGATTTCCTCATAGAGAGTTCACTTCATTAATTTCCCCTTCTAAATTTTATTTCAATTCCTTTTCCATTATATATCATTTCCTTTCTATTTAATTTTTATCTATTTTTAGCAAGTTGCTATAGGCTTACTTAAAAGTTAATGAGATAAAGAATATCAGATTGTAAGGAACTGGATTCCATCCTGTTTATCTGCCAAGATGCATCTCAGTTCCAAAATCTCGGGCCCACACATAGGTCAATGAGATTTCCTGAAGCTTGCAGAGATCAGAGAAGATTGCTAACAGGCTGATGAAGTTTGCCTATTCATTGTCCCTTCAAAGCCTGTATAAACCCTGCTTTCATTTCTTGATCCATAAACAACATTTTTCTTCCACTGTGCCTAAATGCATTTGCAGATATAATAATATTTCAATGTTATTTTGCAATTTTTTCTTCAAATTATGGTACTCTTTTCCTTTCTATTTGTTTTTTCCTTTACAATTTGAATGACACTTTAATGGTCTTAGTAACCTGAATTCTGTTTAGTGTTTTGAGAAGAAATATACATTCCAAGAAATATCCACTTGTTTACCTTCTTCTCTTGTTTCTCAACATGAGAATCTAAGAAACTATTGCCCTAGTAAGTTGCCAAATATTTTTTTTCCTGCGGCATGATATGATCTTTAAAATATTAACATCTTTTAATAACAGTTTTAAGTGACTTTCTTATTTCAAAGATAATTTAAGTCAGATCTGTATCAAAATTATGTATATTGTAGTCTTGACATGGAGGCTTACCTGCTGACTCAGTGGTAGAGTTTGTCTGCCAATGTAGGAGATGCAGGTCCAATCCCTGGATCAGGAAGACCCCCTGGAGAAGGAAATGGCAACTCATTCCAACCTTCTTGCCTGGGAAATCCCATGGACAGAGAAACCTGGTGCACTACAGTCCATGGGGTCATGAACGAGTCGGTCACAACTTAGTGATTAAATAACAATGAAGCTTGACTTAACTTCTTCTACAAGTGGATTGTGGACAGATGGATGTCTTTACTCTGTTCTTCAATATCCTTTTCCTGGTCTTCAATATCCTTTTCAAGTACCTCTCCTGTAGTTCAGTTTCTGTCTATCTTCATTGAATTTGTACAGTGACATTATCCCCTAATTGGTGAGATGTCCTTTGAAACTCGGGGTTAAATGCTCAGAAGTGTGTGTCAGTTAAGAATACAAAGAAAACCAAGGCTGCGTCTGAAAATTTTGTCCTCCTCCCTTCCTGTCATGTTACTTCATTTTGTGAATTGTTTATTAGTTCCTTTGACTTTGTTAGCAAATATTAGGTGAAAAAAGGCAACTTGCATTAATGTATTTCCCTGTGGATCTAGACATGGTTTCTTCGGTTATTTTGTACCTTTGTCATCAATGCTTAATCTCCATCTTCTTCAAAGTCAACATGCACACATGCTTCATGATTTTGTCTCACCTTTCTGTCTTTACAATGGATGCTTGCTATATGGACTATTTTTTTGTTTGTTTGTTTTCCCCATTTATCCTTCTGTGATTTGTCTTGTTGTTGCAAAATCTGCAAATATTTATTTCCTGTCCATTTAATGCTAGTATACACATATTTGGGAATTACTGTCATTTTCAGTGTGGCTGTTGTGTAATGCATTAGTCTAAGTCACTTTCATATCTTATAACATATAATTTGCTTCACTGGTATTGATTATTTTATGTTTCTTACATCACTGAATTTAAATCAAATATGTATCATTTAGGAGAGGGTCAGAACAGAAACCACATAAGATAAGTAGATATGTTCATTTTTTATATAAATGTGAATAGAGACAGACACCCAGTAAATTCTGGAAGAATTTTTTTCCAATCCTGCAATTAAGTATTTGTATCTAGTTTATGGACAAAAACTACTGTGATCTCTCTACATGTATGCTAACATCCAAATAACTTATATCTTACAAACTGAAAATAAAAGTCTAACTAATGTCAAAAGTGATTATAGGCTTTTTAAAAGGTAAATTCCAAAAACAACATTCTTAAAATTATCTCTCAGTGTTGTTAAATGACTCAGATTATGCCACTCTCTATTTCTGGAATATATTGTTGAGCAAAAGAGAGGGTTTGGTCACTGAGAATGTGTGAGCTTCTTTGTCTATGTGTGTGTTTTTGTGTGCATGTGTGTGAGTATATGCTTATGCTCCTGAGTGTGTCTGCAAATTCCACATGTGTTTTCCTGTTTTGTGTGAGTGTGAATAATGAAAAATATATTTATATATTTCACAATAGTTAATAAGATTAGTTTATCTTTGTTTCTTTTCATATTTACTTGGACTCTTCATTTTATTTTTTAGATGATCATGGGAAAGTATTTGGTAAGTGTTTCTAACATCCTTTGCCCCAACACCCTTTAAATGATTGCTCATAATTCCCTGCCTTTCTTTCCATGTATCAATCCACCATGCTCATCTTTCCCCTCTCCCATCTCCAACCTTTTGGATATGGACCACCCCCATATTAATTCCTTTTATCTCTTTTCCCTAATTCCATCCATTCTTATTACTTGCTTTTTAAAAAAAAATCTTTTCTTCTCTCTAAACATTAGGTCTTCTTTTTTTTCTTTTCCTTTTCTGTCTTCAGAGAATTGACTAGCTTTGGTTATATTTGTAGGGAAAAGTGATATCAGGTTGATCACTACATTCTTTCAATTCTAAATAAATTTTACTGCAAGTGACCACAGATATAGAATCTCTGTGACATTTCAAATTCAAACGATAATAGCTATGTGACTGACTCTGAGCCAAAACTTAAGTGAGCAGATAACTCCACATTTCCTGAGCAAATTTTGTCTACTTTCTGCTCTTTAAAAGATTAGAGTTTCAGTTGACATTCCTTGGCCAATGTGAACCCTAAGCTTAACCTCACATTCACATTTTCTACACAACCTAATTGTTCTTGGTATAGTTGTATTCTTGCAAATATTGTATGTTTTTTTATAATTTCTAAATTATTAGGTCTACAAACTGCACACTTTCTCAATGTGTTTATGATAGCATCACCTGTTAACAAAATGTCACCTAATACCATATCACTCAATAATGAAATGTTATGTTAATTAATTGAGAAGCAACTTTCCTTAGAAATTTAAAAGAATTTCTCATAAAACATTAAGTCAAAGCCTAAAGTTTTGCCTCAAGTATCCACTTGATGTTTTCATTTACATTTTGTTCCAGGGGAAATAGAACTTTCCAAAATATCTCTTTACAGTTGTAGCAGGCCAGAAGTGGTTTGTTCTATAATAACCATATGTATAGTAGTGTCTGATTTTATGTTAGGAAAAGAACATATTTCAAAGGTAAACCTCAGAAGTATCATTTCAATGCTTTTATCCTGTAAGACACTACTTTTTCTGCTTAACACTTTAATCTTCTGGAAGAATAGTCCCTTGCCAAAATGTCTCTTCATCCACACTGTGTATTTGGTTTTGTTTTTGTGTTTTGCATTCATATCAAAATGAATTTAAATATGACTTTTGTAATACAGTTTCCTTCTTAGTGTACCATTCCCATGATACTGACCTTAAAATTTCACTTTATTTTCCTATAGAAGTTCAAGATCAAAATGGTAAGTATTCCGAAACTTCTCAAAAACCTCTTTAACATGACTGATTTCTTGAGGCCCCATCTCTTAATCCAGATGCTTTCCATTGTATTGTACTTGTCCTGGATGCCTGACTTTGTGTTTCCCAGTTTAATTATAGGCTTCCCCATACAGAGTCTCTCTATTCAGTTCCCTCATCTAAAATGAATTCTATTTTCCAACCTGTATCCTTCTTTCTGTAAACATTAGCTTGTTCCTGTTGTCCAGACATGTTATAGGCTCACTATAAAGAGTATGTGAAGAATATTTTGTTAAAAGGCATTGAATTCCATGCTGTTTATCTCCAAGGACACATCCCTTGTTAGGACCTCTGTAAAGTGCCTGTATCTAGGGCCTATAATTATTGTGATGAGACATCCCCAAACCTGCAGAGATAGAGAAGAAGATGCCTAATGTGCTCAGTGAAGTTTGCCTCTCATTGTCCCTTCAAAGCATGTAAGCATTGTGCTTTGTTTCTTAATCCATGAGTTTGACATTCATTCTTTCCTTGTGCCCAAATACTTTACCCTAGCCTTCCCAGATACAGCAATATTTCAAAAGTATTATTTAAAAAATATTATTCTTAGAATAGTTTCTTGCAAAAGTGGTCATTCTTGCTTTCTGGCATTGAATGCTATATTTTTCTTACAGACACTAGATATAAATCACATGTGCTTCATTTAGGTGCAGATCAAAATAGAAATGTCCCAAATAAAGGTGATGTATTCTTTGCTTGACATAAATGTGATCAGAGGCACATAGTTCATAATGAAGAGTAATCTCTAGAATGCTTTTAAACTTGTAATTCAGTATTTGTACCTCATTATTGAACAAAGCTGCCTTTATTCCTCACATATATGTTAGCTTCCAAATACCCTATCATATCTTACAAAGTGAACAATGAATGCCTAACTAATGTCAAAAATGATTTAAAACTTTTTAAAAAGCTAACTTCAAGATTGGGAACTCATGTACACCTGAGATGGAAAAAAAATAAAATAAAAATAACTAAAAATTAAAAAAATAAAAAGCTAACTTCTAGGACTTGTGTTCCTAAAATTCTATTTCAATATAGTAAATTGACTTAATTTTTACCTGCCTTGAATCCAGGAGAAAATACTTTGCAAAAGGAGGGTTTCTCACTGTGAATGTGTGAGCTTCTGGGTGTTGCTATTCCTGTGAGCTTTTCTGTGTATACGAATGTTTTGTATGAGTGTTTTGTGTGTGTGTGTGTGTATGTGTTTCTGAACGCTAGTTAACTGAATTGTCAATGTAAATTTAAGAGTAGAACAGAATTATCTTGTGTTTGTAACTTTCAATATTTACATGGATCTCTTAATTTTATTTTTCAAATATTTTAGGGAATAAAATTGGTAAGTACTTCTGACATTTTTCCCATAACCATTTAAATGACTACCATCATTCCCTCGCTTTCTATCTCTTTGGCATCCATTCTCTCATCCTTTCCCCATTCCCCCTCCAATTGTTTGTATATGGACTACTTTCATATAAATTTCTTTCATCTGTTTTTCCCTAGTTTCACTTTTTCCCATTCCTTGTTTTTCATTATATACCTAATCTTGTCTATAAACTTCATAAACTATGTCTCCTGAGAGTTGTCTTGATTTGATTCTAATTTTTGTAGGGATGAGGAATATCAGCCTGATCACATCATTCCCATGCAATAGATGTTTTCGTGTAAATGACCACTGATGTCAAATCATTGTGACCTTTCAAGTTCAAGGGACAATAACTATATGATTGATACTGACCCAAAACTTAAGTGAACAGAAAACTCCATATTTGTTGAGTAAATTACTCCACCTTGTGCTCTTTCAAAGACTATTGATTCAATGACATTTCTTGATAACATGTGAGCTCTAAACCTACTCTCCAATTCCCCTTGATCTTATCATTCAGTTGTTTCAGGTATACAAATGCTGTATCTAATAAGGAAGCCCCATAGTATTATGCAGCCTCTTTTATCTCAAAATTTCTTTTAGGTCAAAACAAATTTTAAAGATTTATTCAGAAAACACTAATTCAAACACTAAATGTTTATCTCCTTTATTCTCTTGATGTTTTCCATTTACATCTTTGTTTCAGAGGAAATATAACTTAGCAGTATAGTAGAAGGCTAAAACTGGTTACTGATCCATTAGCCCATGTGTACAAAAGTCCATTTATAGTCCCTCATCACTTTCATTTTTTTACTTTATTTTACTTTACAATACTGTATTGGTTTTGCCATACATCAACATGAATCCACCATGGGTGTACATGAGTTCCCAATCTTGAACAGCCCTCACACCTCCCTCTGCATACCATCTCTCCGGGTCATCCCAGTGCACCAGCCCCAAGCATCCTGTATCCTGCATC
>SJYA01006122.1:13632-36960 GCA_006410615.1 Neotragus moschatus | reverse complement strand
GGGGGTGGGGGTGGCGGGTTAGGAGGGGATCCAAGCTTGGAGCCTTGGTCCATTGCTTTTGAAAAATCTTCTTCTGACATCTCCCATGGAAAGGGATAAATCTGAGCACCCCAGGGTGGAGGTAGTGAGGGAGAGGGAGGGAGGGAAAGTGAAACTATGGTTCTGGTGATGATGCATCCACTTGTTAAGTATTCACTCAGAGCTAAGTATATCCCACTTTCTAGCTCATTTAAAAAGCCTAGGTAGGGATTCCCAGCCCTCCCCACTCCACTTGGGGGCACCTCCCCACCCGCCAGGTCCCACAAGCCTCCCGTCTCACCTCATCGGGCTGATCTCCCACCATGTCCTCCAGACGTTTTATTATCTTCCGACAAGGACCGCAGAGTAGGCCCAGCTCCTCTCCTTGGAGCAGCAGCTCACCCTATCAGGAAAGGAAGCCCATTAGGGTGGTCTCTCAGATACTCCAACTTCATAAGGGCACCAGGAAGTGTCCCCTGGGAGCTTTCAAGCCAGTAAGATGACCCATGATCTGTCTGTCCATATGAGGACCTGAGCCAGACTGGCTGGCCCCTGCCCATTTCTCTGCCTGTCTTAGAGGGGCTGAGAGACCCCACGACCTGCCCCCACACCCGCAGCACCGTCCCCAGCCCAGCATCTGCCCCTCTGCTGTTCTACCGTNCCTGCCCATTTCTCTGCCTGTCTTAGAGGGGCTGAGAGACCCCACGACCTGCCCCCACACCCGCAGCACCGTCCCCAGCCCAGCATCTGCCCCTCTGCTGTTCTACCGTCAGACAAGGAGGAGGCTCTTGGGGAGGGCCCAGCCACCAGTGTAGCCCCCACCCCACAGTCAGACACCAGTGTGAACAAAACCAGCATCTTCAGCTCCCAGCCCTGCCTCCCCACCCCCTGACCAGTTCAGTCTCCAGGCCCTCGCCCCTGGCGCTGCCCAGGGAGGAGAGGAAGGAGAGGGATGGTGGGGGTGGGGCAGGTGGCAGCAGGAAGCCATCCACATACCTGGGGATCCTCCAGGGCCAGGCCCTGGCACAACTCGTCTCCATCGCACAGATGGGCCGTTGCCTGGTCGTGGCGCCTAGGAGTCAGACCGGAAAAGGCCAGCCCTGGGGAAGAAACAGCATCAGCAGCCCTCCACAGACAGAGGGAGAGAAGTCACTGCTTCTGGCTGGGGAGAGCCCAGGAGGCAGCTGGCGCCCAGGACGGGGAGGCGGCCTTGTGAGGGGTCCCAGGGGCCTCCTGCCCTGCTCTTCCCTGGGGCTGCTCTGACCCACGCCAGATGCCTGTGAAGCTCATGCTCGGGTCCATCAAATCTGAGAAAGCAGGGCTGGGAGGAGGAGCCATCAGGATCTACCCCAAGGGGAATGTCCTCACCTGGGGCGACAAGGAGCACCGAAGCGATGAGCAGGACAGCCCAGGAGGTCATGTTGAGGCAGCTGCCCAGGCTCCCTTCACAGCCTGTTTTATAGAGGCTGGGAACCTGGCAGTCTGACTGAACAGGGTCCTTTTCCTCTTTTTGGCCACCTCCCATGTCACTGGGTTTACCACAAACACCGGTGCTGGTCTGTCGGGGGAGGAGTGTACCTCAGAGCTTCCACACACCGGTCTCCACCCTCCCTGTCCAGTACTAGAACTTTCTGAGCAGAGCCGGGTGTTGATGGAGAGCACTGGCTGCCATCCTGATGTGGTAACGGGANCACAAACACCGGTGCTGGTCTGTCGGGGGAGGAGTGTACCTCAGAGCTTCCACACACCGGTCTCCACCCTCCCTGTCCAGTACTAGAACTTTCTGAGCAGAGCCGGGTGTTGATGGAGAGCACTGGCTGCCATCCTGATGTGGTAACGGGAGGAGAAGTCCCCACTACCGAGGGGTCGGGTAGGGCCCTGGGCCAGGTGAGCATCCTTGCCCCCGCCTCATCTCTTCCACCCACCCCAGAGGTCCTGTTGCTACATCATCCTTCTCCTCATATCCCAGGTCTCCTTCCAGCCATTTAAGCCAGTGTAGCACCACCTGATTCAGATGGAGAAAACGATGCCCTCTGAGCAGGTCCTGACAGCTCCTCCTCCCAGCCCTGCATTCTCCAGCTTCATGGACCCTGATCATGAGCTCCATGGGCACCCTGGGTCCCCTAGACCCACACCAGCCTTCTCAGCATCATCAAGGGGGCCGGGCCTTTCCCTCAGAGCTGGGTTCAGCCCAGCCTGGCAGTGACCTGGCCCATGGGCAGAGAGAGCTGGTGGGAAGGACGGGAGCCCCAACCAGGGTCTGGTCCCAACTTCNGTCCCCTAGACCCACACCAGCCTTCTCAGCATCATCAAGGGGGCCGGGCCTTTCCCTCAGAGCTGGGTTCAGCCCAGCCTGGCAGTGACCTGGCCCATGGGCAGAGAGAGCTGGTGGGAAGGACGGGAGCCCCAACCAGGGTCTGGTCCCAACTTCTGGGTCTCTGAATAGTCATCTGTGTCATAAAGGCCATTGGCCTTCATCTGTAAGAAATATTGAATATTAGATAAAAATAATTTCTTAGTATCCGTATGTCCCAAATATTGCATGGGATATACTTACACTGAAAAGTGTTTGTTGCTTACCTGAAATTCAAATTAAACTGAGCATTCCATAGTTTGTCTAGCCCCTTGAATCCTTTCTGGTTGATTACCCAAATCCCAGGGTAGCAGACACACTCACACTAACTCATGTCACACACTTACACACTGTTACATGAACTCAGGGACATACACTCTCCAAAGCACTGACAAATTCACACACACTCATAGCCACTCACACTGCCAGATACCCACACACACATACTCGCACATTAATTCACAACCACATACTTTCATCTACTCATAAATTCACACATAAACACACCACCTTTATTCTTGCCCATTGTGGAAGTCGCTGAATGCCATACTAAGGAGCAAGGAATTTAAGCATTTTTAAGCACTTTGGCTCTCTTCTTTTTATTTTTATTGAAATAAATTTTAATTAGATAAGTAAGAAACAATAAATGAAACCACTTATAAGTTCACCAAACAGATTACAGGAATATTGACAGATGAAACTAGACTCATAGTGGTCATCATTTTTCAATTTATAGAAATATTGATTCTCTGTGTTGTGTACCAGGAAATTACATAGTATTGTAGGTCAATTATACTTTAAAAATAAACTCTTAGATAAAAGAGATTGGATTAATGGTTACCAGAGGCTGGGGTGGAAGGGTAAGGGGTAGGATTGGATGAAGGTGGTGGTCAGAAGGTACAAACTTCCAGTTATAAGATAAGTAAATACTAGGGATGTAATGTATAATATGACAAAGATAATGAACACTGCTGTACATTATAAATGAAAATTGTAAAGAAAGTAAATCCTAAGAGCTCTCATTACAAGGAAAACTTTTTGTCTATTTAATGTTGATTTCTATGAGATGATGGATGTTCACTAAATCCACTGGGATCATCATTTCATGATGAATGTAAGTCAAATCATTATGTTGTACACCTTAAAATTATATAATGCTGCATGTCTGATATCTCAATACATTGGAAATTAATTAATTATAAAAATTTACAGAAATATCCATTTATACCTTTAAATGAATATATTTATAAATAAGTATATGTTTATATAAAGTTATATATCATAAAAAATGTTTTGAAACAGCTTTTTAAATTTAACAAGATATCATGAACCTCATCCCAGTCAATACGTTTAGATTTCCTTCATCATTTCCATTGATTGCCTCATATTCTATTTTAGGGATGAACTCTAATTGGAGTCCTCAGTTCTGGGACTCATGAGGCTTCCACTTGCAGAGCAGAGGTCGGGAGAGCCCATCGATAGCTTGTGCAATAGTCTGGGTGAGTGAGACGAATGCCTTCTTCAGACTGGTTGCCTCATAATCTCAAGAAGACTACTGTAGCCCCTCCAGGCCCTAGGGCCCCACCCCAGGTGGAAACATTAGAGAGTGAAGCAGGAAAGGGAGGTACTTATATATACTTTTTAAAAGCAAATCTATCCCAGAGACCTTCAGCTTGTCTCATCAGTACGTCCCAGCAGGTACTCGCAACTGTGAAGGGCTATTCAGAAGGAAGCCTTTGGCTGGACTTTGAAGAAAACTGAGATTCTGCCAGTAAGGACAGATGAGAAGAAGTCAGGGGATCAGGTAGGCAACAGCAGTATCAGCTACAGAAGGACTTCTTGCTAAACAGTGTTTTGAAGGAAAAATTGATGGGGTTTTGTAACTAAGAAGATACGAGAGACAGAGGAGACAGGAGGCAAAAGTTTTGCAGAACTTGAGGGCTGAGGGGCCAGCGGTGAAGCAGAATTAGGAAGTGGCCCTCGTGCGTGAAAGCTGAATTTGAGGTGGTGCATTTGTGTGGTCTGCTCGAGGGCAGGGCTGCCTCTGCTGTCACACCCGTCCTTGATTCCTAGAACTGCCCTGAGACCAGATCGTCAGCTAGTGGGTTTGCCTCCTGTAAGGAAACCAGGACTCTAGAGAGGTCCAGTGAATGCTCCAAGGACACACAGCTCAAACCACATATGTCCGGGCATTTGAGCTCAGACTCCAAAATCCAAGTTCGTCCCCACTCCACATTGGCCCTATCTCTAGGTTTCTAGGCCAGAGTTGCTTGCCATCTAGCCACCAGGTCAGGCGCTGTCCCCGCTCCCCTCCACAGGCCTCCTCTTTCCTAACCACGTGAAGAGACCATGGCATGTATGTGGAGACCACATTAGTGAAGGGGGAAAAGCCCAAGAAGGTGACTCATGTCTTTCTTTACCGTATTCAGTAAATACACACGTATACAAATATCTTTGGGGAATTGAGTAAGATCAGATATTCCAGCAAGCCCTTTTCTGGGGTGCTAAGGGGTATGGACAAGGGGCCCTGGGGTCCCACGTGACAAGAACCTAGCACAAGTTCACAAGTCCTATCCGTTTGCAGTCATAGGGTCCCATGGACCAGCCCATTGCAAGTCAATCTTCCTCAAGAAATCTTTGCTTTCCCCAGTGTCATGAAGATATCCTCTTGTTTCTTCTAGGAGTTTTATAGTTTTCTAAATTTAGGTCTGTGATTCATCTCAAATGAACTGGGTTGACATTCTGTTGCTTCAGATCAATTTGTTGAAAAGATTTTCATTTTCCCGTTGAACTGCTTTGACATCTGGGTTAGAAATCAAATGACTGTATAAATGTGGATCTCTTCATAGGTTCTTTATCACAGCAAGTACTGTATCAATAATACAGCAATGTAGCAAAACACTTTGATTCTTTTAAATGGGCACAATATTTGAACAGTCACTTCATAGAGGAAGAATAGCCAATAAATATTTGAAAAAGTATTAAATACCATAACTCATGAGGGAATTCTGTGTTAAAACTACCATGAAATGATGGCATCAAAATGGCTACAATTAAAACAGCAAGATCTCCCTTACGCGTGGAATCTGAAAATGAAACAAACAAAAGAAAACAAAAAAACAGAACTCATAGAGACAGAGCCCTTTTCTGGGCGTGGGGCATGGTGTGGGAAGAGGGCAAAAAAGGTGAAGGTGGTAAAAAAGTACAAGCTTCCAGTTACAAAGCAAGTCCTGGATGTGTAACATAGAGCACAGTGACTGTAGTTAGTAATAGTGTATGTATATATGAAAGCTGCTGAGAGAAACCTTAAAAGTTCCCATCCCAAGGAAAAAACCATAACATGCGGTGATGAATGATGACTAGACTTCTGGTCCTAGTCTTTTTGCAGTCTATATTATATCAAACCATTATGTTGTAAACCTGAAACATATCATACATCATATGCCAGTTACATCTTAGCTTTTTTAAATGAATAATAATATCTATTGTGCAAGGATGTACTGAGATATTAAAAATCATATTAAATATTTCTCATATGTGGGGGGAGGAAAGACAAACAATACTAAGTGTTGATAAGGACGTGGAGCAATGGGTACTTTAAAAGTGGCTGGTGAGAATATAAAATGAACTTTTTAAACATAGATGGACATTGTTTCACAGAATTAAGTATACACATGCCATATAACCTCTACATGTCTACCCATGCAAATGAAAACATATGCACATACAAAGACTATGACAAAAATGGTCACAGAAACATGACCCAGCACCTACATTCATAGATATATACTCCAAAAAACTGCAAACAGAGGTTCAAAGAGATACTTGCTCATCAATGTTCATAATGTTACTCAAACAAAAGTGGGAATGACCCAAGTGTCCATCAATAGATGAATGGGTCAACAAAATATGGTATATACATACAATGGAATATTGTATTCATGCAACCATGAAAAGGAATAAAGTTCTGATACAGGTAACAACATGGATGAACCTTGAAAGAATTAAGCTAAGTGAAATAAGCCAGCTACAAAACAATACATATGATACCAGTTACATGAAATATCCATAAAAGGCAAATTCATAAGGTTAGAAAATAGATCAAGGATTACCAGGGACTGAGGGGAGGGTGAAAGAGGGAATTATTGCTATTGGTTACTGAGTTTCTATTTAAGATCATAAAAATAAGTTTTGGAAATAGTGATGATATTTGCAGACTATTTAATTAATGCCACTGAATTGTACATTTTGAAATGCCTACAATGGCAAGTTTGTGTTATATGTGTTTGACCAGAACAATAACAAAAAAAGAGAGAGAGAGAGATAATGCTCTTAGAAACTTCCGCACAAAAGCCAAACATCAGAAATAACCCAAATGCCCACCAACAGGTAAATGGATAAATAAAGTTTAGCCATACAATGCAATACTACTTGGTTATTAAAAAAAAAAGAAATAAAATACTAATACATGCAACAAAATAGATGAATGTCGAACACTGAGCAAAAAGATGCCAAACACAAGAAAACTACACTCTGCATGATCCCATTTATATGAAATTCTAGAACAGGCAAAATTCACATATGGTGAAAAACAGCAGAAGAATGATAGGAGGTGAGAAGAGGATGTGGGAGTTTTGGGGAAAGTACACAAAGGGGCTCTCTCAGGTGATGAAAATGTCCTCCATCCTGTCTAGGGTGTGAATTTCATGGGTCCATGCATCTATCAAATCTTATCACTCTCTACACTTAAGATTCATGCATTTCACTATACGTAATCACGTCCCAACAAAAAGATTATCTAAAAATGCTTAAGTTACAATCTCATGGTTCCTAATGTTCACTAGTTGTTTCTAATGAACAACTGGTGACTCAGTGGTAAAGAATTGGCCTGCCAGTTTAGGAGATACAGGTTCAATTCCTGGTTTGGGAAAATCCCCTGGAAAGGAAAATGGCAACCTACTCCTATATTCTTGCCTGGGAAATCCCACGGACAGAGGAAACTGGTGGGCTGCAGTCCATGGGGTCTCAAAAGAGATGGACACAACTTAGCAACTAAACAACAACAACAATGAACATTATCAAATACTTTCCAAAACTATTATATCATTTACTCTGCCATTACCTACAAGTTTGCTATACTTTCACCAGCGTTAGATATTATCATAGTCTTTCATCTGCAAATGTAATGAGTAGAAAAAGTAAGTGCTTTTAATCTCCACCTATGACCACAAATTGTTTAATATTTTCCCAAATATTTATTTACTGTTAATAGGATTTATTTACTGTTAATCCCTAGTAGGATTCCCTACTTTGGGGAAGAGGACTTTCCTAGTGGTCCAGTGGTTAAGAATCCACCTCACAGTGCAAGGAACCCATGTTCTATCCCTAGTCAGGGAACTATTGCACAAGCCACTGAGCAGCTAAGCCCTTCCAAACACAACTAGAGAGTTCCTGCATAACAAAAAAAGATCTCACATGATGCAATGAAGTTCCTGCAACTGAGACCAGAGGCAGCCAAATAAATAAATATCCACATATATTTTTTAAACTTTTTATTTGGGGGAATTATCTTTCTTATTTTGATTTTTGTCCCTTGCCCATTATCTATTAGACTCTACTATTTTTTTTTTAATTTCTAAGGATTCTTTATGTAATAAGAATATTAATGGTATGATTAAACTACTCCACTTCGGGGAGGAGAGGGGATTAAAAAAAGCAAGAGTAAACATTAAAAAAAAAATAAAAAGTAAAACAAAATACTCCAAATGCTTTGTCACTTCATAGCTTACTAAATGCTGGTGACATTTTTCTTTTGTTTAGAAATGTTTCATTTTCTATAGTCAAACACATCTTTTCTTTATGACACGTTTTTTCAGTTTAGAAAGTTGTCATGTCATTACTGCCTTTTATCTAAAAAAATTTTTTTTTCCAAATTTTTGCTCTTACCTAGTGTTTTAATGTGGCATTTTAATTCTCTGGAACTTTATTTTAGTAAGATATATGGGAATCAAATTTTATTCTTTACAAAATTATATAGTCAGTTAATTTAAATTGTTGATGGTATATTTTCCATGATTACCCTGATTTTCTGCTGATTTGAATTTATTATTTTATCATATATCAAGTTACCTTTAATAAAATCAAATTCTGAGCTATTTCTTCTGTCCCACTGGTGTGAATATCTAGTGTACTATTTAATACCACATAGTTTAACTACCACACTTTCTTTTAAGATTTTTCTTTGATAGTACTTTAAAAGTATACTTCAAAAAATAAGAAAAATTATCTTTTAAATATTTTATATACTTTATTTTCCAAAAGTATGTATAAAGTATACTTTGTATGTGTGTGTGTGTGCACATAGTTGTGTTCAACTCTTAGTGACCCCATGGCCTGTAGCCCTCCAGGCTCCTCTCTCCATGGAATTTTCCCAGGCAAGAATACTGGAGTGGGTTGCCATTTCCTACCCCAAGGGATCTTCCTGACCCAGGGATCAAACCCGAGTCTCTTGCATCTCCTGCACTGGCAGGCGGATTCTTTGCCACTGTGTTAATACTAAATACTAACGATAACAATTTAGAATTTTTTTTTACTAATAAACTATCACAATGAAATTCTCATACCAAATTTTGTTAGAGCTAAAAATTAACATGGAAAAAATTCATCTCTTTACAGTCACTTTTCCAGCCATGAGCATACTATGACTTTCAGTTTTTCCATCTTCCTTTACACTACTCGAAAAAGTTTTAGGAATAACTCAGACTCAGGGACACTAAGCTCCATCAAGTGGCCAGAGATGGTGACTGCAAAGCACGACCCCCACCCCCACATCACCGCGGCCATAGTAGGGACCCACCGCCTTCCGAGAAAGGTGCAGCTTAGAGGCACTGCGCTCGCTGGCACAGTCTCACACTTGGCACATGACTCAGCTTACTCACGGTGCATTTTCGTATAACGAAATGAAATGGTAGAAAAAGAAAGAGGTCATTAGAGGCAGTAAAGCTGAAATGAATGGAAAGACCATCAGCCCACTGGAGAAAGTAGGTGGTGAAAAACAGAGTGAAGCAAGGTTTTATATTTCACCAGGCCACCTGAAATTTAACTAACAAATGACTGCTCTACAAAACAAAAACAAAGAAACAAAAAACCTGCTCTTTCTTTAGAGAGCTGCTCTATTCAGTTCCAATTATATGAAATAAATCAGCCCCTTGAGGTTAACTGTCTGCTTTTCTTGATTATACTTGGAAAAATATTAAATAGCCTCACACTTGGAATAAGAAGGGAAAAAATACCCACCAAAATTGTATGGAGCATTTTGCTTTTCGCTGGTCTTCATGGATCTTTTTCTTCTGTAAACATTTCTATTGTATCGTATTTCAGAAATTTAGTACTTTAAAACATTAGATTTACTGAGTACTATGTCTGCCTATTTATCCAAATTTTTTTTTTCTTGACTTACAGCTTTTTGCAGCCGCGAGTTCTCCAGTTTTCTTTTTTTTTTTTTAATTTATTTATTTACTCATGAATTTATTTACTTGGCTGTGCCAGATCTTAGCCGCAGCATGTGAACTCTTAGTTGTGGCATGCAGAATCTTTAGCTACAGCAAGTGGGATCTAGTTCCCTGACTAGGGATTAAACCCCAGCCGCCAGCATTGGGAGAATGGGGTCTTAGCCACTGGACCATCATGGAAGTCTCTCCAATTTTCCTGATAGCATGTATAGATTACTACCCGAATTTCTCTAAAGTCATCAAGTTTCTGTTTATGTCAACACTGTTTTATTTTTATCTACAGTATTTTAATTTGAATTTCAGTCCTTATGTTTTGAGAGCTCCAACTATCTACTAAAATCTGAAGACATAATGTGTTTAGTCTTATCAGTGTTCTTTTGATTTCAGCATTTAGGGCTGCTGCCGCCNGTCATCAAGTTTCTGTTTATGTCAACACTGTTTTATTTTTATCTACAGTATTTTAATTTGAATTTCAGTCCTTATGTTTTGAGAGCTCCAACTATCTACTAAAATCTGAAGACATAATGTGTTTAGTCTTATCAGTGTTCTTTTGATTTCAGCATTTAGGGCTGCTGCCGCCGCTAAGTCGCTTCAGTCGTGTCCAACTCTGTGCGACCCCAGAGATGGCAGCCCACCAGGCTCCTCCGTCCCTGGAATTCTCCAGGCAAGAACACTGGAGTGGGTTGCCATTTCCTTCTCCAAGGCATGAAAGTGAAAATCGAAAGTGAAGTCACTCAGTCGTGTCCGACTCTTAGCGACCCCATGGACTGCAGCCCACCAGGCTCCTCCATACTGCCTGTCATTTTCCATGGTGACAATTTTATTTATGACATAACCTCTGGTCAGAAGTCATGATCCTTTTATAGGCTATTTAGGGTAACTTCCCATATGAATGAGACTATCTTCTCTTCCCTTTTTATCCCATTCCAATTATAATGGGAGCTCTAAAAAATACTCTTGTCCAAACTCATTATCTGTTTTCTTGGTACCTGGTAACCATCAGTGCTACTTCAAGTAGTCATCCCTTTACTGAAAGTACAGTCTCTAGCATATTTGAAGAGGAACATTCTTTGGCTCTACTTTGTCAATAGTTTTCTTACTGCTGCAGTGGATTGGTTTAATTGTCACAACCTTAACTTAAGAGACATCATTTTGGGCTTCCCTGACGGTCTAGTGGTTAAAAAGTGGCCTTCCAATGCAGGGGGTGTGGGTTCAATCCCTGGTGACAGAATTGTGATCCCACATGAGGGTCAGCTAAGCCCCGAGCCACAGCTACTGAGCCTGAGCGCTCTAGAACCTGTGCTCCTCAATAAGAAAAGCCTGAGCAACACACTTAGACAAAAAAAAGACTGCACACCACAACAAAGACCCTGCATAGTCAACAAACCCAGCACAGCCAAAAAAAGGAACATAACAATCCTTTGGTTCCATTTGTCAACTAGAAATGCAGCTTTGTCCGCTTATAATTTATAATCTTGAGCAAATTGAAAATAATCAATAATATATCAGAGAAATGCAAATCAAAACCACAATGAGATACCATCTCACGCCGATCAGAATGGCTGCTATCAAAAAGTCTACAAACAACAAATGCTGGAGAGGGTGCANTCTTCCATTTTTATCCCATTCCAATTATAATGGGAGCTCTAAAAAATACTCTTGTCCAAACTCATTATCTGTTTTCTTGGTACCTGGTAACCATCAGTGCTACTTCAAGTAGTCATCCCTTTACTGAAAGTACAGTCTCTAGCATATTTGAAGAGGAACATTCTTTGGCTCTACTTTGTCAATAGTTTTCTTACTGCTGCAGTGGATTGGTTTAATTGTCACAACCTTAACTTAAGAGACATCATTTTGGGCTTCCCTGACGGTCTAGTGGTTAAAAAGTGGCCTTCCAATGCAGGGGGTGTGGGTTCAATCCCTGGTGACAGAATTGTGATCCCACATGAGGGTCAGCTAAGCCCCGAGCCACAGCTACTGAGCCTGAGCGCTCTAGAACCTGTGCTCCTCAATAAGAAAAGCCTGAGCAACACACTTAGACAAAAAAAAGACTGCACACCACAACAAAGACCCTGCATAGTCAACAAACCCAGCACAGCCAAAAAAAGGAACATAACAATCCTTTGGTTCCATTTGTCAACTAGAAATGCAGCTTTGTCCGCTTATAATTTATAATCTTGAGCAAATTGAAAATAATCAATAATATATCAGAGAAATGCAAATCAAAACCACAATGAGATACCATCTCACGCCGATCAGAATGGCTGCTATCAAAAAGTCTACAAACAACAAATGCTGGAGAGGGTGCAGAGAAAAGGGAACCCTCTTACACTGTTGGTGAGAATGCAAACTAGTACAGCCACTGTGGAGAACAGTGTGGAGATTCCTTAAAAAACTGGAAATAGAACTGCCATACAACCCAGCAATCCCACCACTGGGCATACACAACGAGGAAACCAGAAGTGAAAGAGACACGTGTAACCCAATGTTCATCACAGCACTGTTTATAATAGCCAGGACATGGAAGCAACCTAGATGTCCATCAGCAGATGAATGGATAAGAAAGCTGTGGTACATATGCACAATGGAGTATTACTCAGCCATTAAAAAGAACACATTTGAATCAGTTCTAATGAGGTGGATGAAACTGGAGCCTGTTATACAGAGTGAAGTAAGTCAGAAAGAAAAACACCAATACAGTATATTAACGCGTATATATAGAATTTAGAAAGATGGTAACAATGACTCTACTTGCAAGACAGCAAAAGAGACACAGATGTAAAGAACAGACTTTTGGACTCTGTGGGGGAAGGCGAGGGTGAGATGATTAGAGAGAATAGCACTGAGATATGTACATTACCATATGTGAAACAGATCACCAGTCCAGGTTCGATGCATGAGACAGGGCACTCAGGGCCGGTGCCCTGGGATGACCCTGAGGGATGGGATGGGGAGGGAGGTGAGAGGGTGGTTCAGAATGGGGGACACATGTACACCCATGGCTGATTCATATCAATGTATGACAAAAACCACTACAATCCTGTAAAGTAGTTAGCCTCCAATTAAAATAATTAATAGGAAAAGAAAATAAAAATTTTTTATATTTTAACAACTTAGTTTTAACATTAAAACTAATCAAAACTTATAACAACAATAAAAATCATAATTGATAAATGAGTTAGAATGATGACTCAGCACATACAAAAATGACCTGAACTGTAGTTTTTCCCCCATCAACTTTCATACCTTTTCATAATGCATCTTTTGGGGCCATGATACTATTTATTAAATAATGCTTCCCTTTAAAAACAAAATAATTCCAAGAAAGTGTTTATATCTGTTCAGGAACATTGTACATTACAAATGCTAATTTGTTGTTAACACAAAAGTAAAATGAGTTAACTTCTGTTAACTTTTAACTTTGCTGAAGTTAAATGAGTTAGTTGATTTCTGGCTATACTGATGTTTGTACTACCCAAAAAACTTCGATGCAAACTGTTCTGTAAATATGAGATTCATGCAAACTTTGGAAATGAGCCTTTAAAACATTTTAATCAAAATTTTTATCATGGATCTACTGTATAGCACAATGAACTATATTCAATATCTTATAATAACCTATTATAGAAAAGAATCTGAAAAAAAATAGATTGCATGTATATTTATAACTGAACCACTTTGCTGTATATATGCAACATTGTATATCAACTATATGTCAATTTAAAAAATCTTTTTTAAACCTCTCAGCAGCAGCTTACCACTCAAAATAAAAACGTGAGAGAGGAAAACAAGACAAAGCCAGCTTGGGTGGCTATTATGCTTAGACTCTCTCACCTCCTTTTTTTTTCCTTCCTTCTATCTGGAGAGGTTGGAAAGTTACAGCAACACTTCCCAGAATTCATTGCAACTTGGGTCTGAATACGAAACCGTGTCTACAGTTAGATGCACTGATATGGGTTTTGGGAGGCTGACCCCAACACCATCTTTCTATTCTCTTTTGACTATTTTGGCTGCTGGCAAGCAAGGTCATGGGAGTGTGACAGTTGCAGGCAGGAGTATTTCCGGTATCAAAAGTCTTCTTGAATTTGGCTTTCTAATCCCTGGACAGCAATTTATTCCTGGATGTGGGTTCTTGAACTCTGAGCTTCAGAACCAGCTTCAAGTTGCCTTTATAGCATCAACTATTGAGAATAACTTCTGAATTTTTCAAGCCCCAATTCAGAACCTACTTCTTTAGTCCTACATATGATTTTTAAGGACCTAATTCCCTGTGTAAAATCCTCCCGGAAAAGAAAGTAGGAGTGGGTGGGATCTAACTTATTCTGCCAAAGAGGGGCTTCTCTGTACCTGTACCTGCACTGTGTCCTCTATATCTTCAGGGAACCCTGAGAGTGTGGTACACACACACACACACACACACACACACACACACACACACACACACTAATTTTGTCCTCTTAACCCCATGGTTTAAACTGCCAGGTCGGTGGTTAACAAGGATGTGGCTGAAGCTTTGAAGAGCAGATCAGTCTTAGAGGTGACAAACTATCTTAGAAGCACAAATGCTCGTCCTTCCCACCACTTCTCCTATCTGTTAATAGATGGAACCTCTCCATGTCCTTTATTAATGTGTCTCCATTTTACTCCCAGAAGCCCCTGACCCATGGAGCATTGTCTTCAAGGACACCCTCATACAATAGGCCACAGAATCACTTCTATTTTCTATGTCAGCCCATGGCTATATTAGTTTTCTCCTGTGGCTGTGACAGTTATCACAAACACAGTGCCTTAAAACCACACCCATATAGACCCCCCCAGGGAGCTCAGGGCTTCTAGGCTATGAGCCACGCATCTCCTTGCATGGCCCTTTAATAAACCTCTCTGCTCCAAACTCACAAACAAACATGCAAGCAAAAAAACACTCATTTAATGATCCGACAACTCTATAGTTCAGAAGTCTGAGTGGGTTCAATTGGTTCCTCTGCTGTGGGTCTCATCAGGCCAAAACCAAGGTGTTGGCTGGGTGGATTCTTTTCTGGGAAGAATCCACGTCCAAAGTCATTCAGGTTGTTGGCAGAATTCAGTTCCCTGTGGTTGTAGGACTGAAGTTTCCTTTTCCTTGCTGGCTGTCATCTGAAGTTCATTCTCGGCTTCTAGAGGCTACTGGCATTTCCTGACTCATGGCCCTCTGTCCAGATCAGGCCTTTCGCATGCTTTGAATCCCTCTGAGGCGCTCTCTGCCTCATCTTCCAGTCTTTCACTTGACATACACTTACTGACACAGGCCCAGGCCATCCTGCCTGTTCTTCCTTCTCTCTTTGGGTCCCCATTTCAGCACCTACAGTTGGGCAGTCCCTCCTTTTTCTTATTATCCATGAGTTTATGATTATGCTTTTTAATTTTATTTATGAACTGCATGAGGGAATTTACATTTTTTAATGAAATGTATAAGGAAAACAAATAAAAGCTTCCACTGTCCCACCTTTACATAGACTCTCTCCTCAGAGTAAACTACTGCTAAAACTCTTTTTTCTCTTTCCATACAAGCATAGCACATACACATTGCTCCATTCTCAATTATGAAATGTAAAGCATATTCAGAAATTTGCACAAAACAAAATGGACAATTGTTTATTAGGAAGCAAATAGGTGCATAATCACAACCCAGGCCAAGAATGCTGCCTGCGCCCAGAAGCATCTTAACTTCCAGACCCTCCTCCCCTAAGCCAAGACTACCCTAACCTTAATGATAATCCTATCCTTGCTTCTCTATAGTTTCACCAGCTGAGCACATACTCTTAAACACGATAGTTCTCTCTTCTCTGGTTTTGAAACGTGTATAAATAAATCACAAACAATGGATCCTCTGGTGTGACTGTTTTGGGGGAGCACACTACATGGCATCCTAGTTCCCCAACCAGGGATCAACTCCATGCCCCCTGCATTGGAAGCATGGGGAACCACAGGAACACCAGGGAAGCCCCATGTCTGACGTCTTTTAATTAGCATTAAGGTATGTGAGATTTACCCACGTTGTTGTGTGTAAGAGTTCGTTCCTTTCCATTGCTGAGTACCATTCCCTTGCATGAATATGCCATACTTCATCCATTCCCCACTGATGGCTGCGTGAGTTGTCATCAGTTCTGACCTACAGGTATACACTGAATTCCTCCCTTTTGCCCAACTTTACTGAGATATAATTAAAGTATACTCACCAGCATACATCTGAAGTGCACACCTTCTATCACTTTTGACACGTGTATATATGTGTGAAAATATCATGGCAGTTGAGAAAGTGAATTTGTTCATCACTGCCTTGAGTCCTTTTGGGTAGATGAATGGATGGATGGAGGGGAGGGATGGGGTGGAGAGGGGTGAACAGATAGATGGATGAATGGCAGGCAGACTGGAAGGAGCCTCATGTGGCATAATTTCCTTTTACTATTTTGAATGTTGGCTTCCCTCATGGCTCAGACAGTAAGGAGTCCACCTGCAGTGCAGGCGATATGGGTTCGAACACTGGGTCAGGAAGATCCCCTGGAGAAGGGAATGGCTTTCCACTCCAGTATTCTTGCCTGGAGAATTCCATGAACAGAGGAGCACAGACTACAGTCCATGAGGTCACACAGGATCGGACACAGCTGAGCTACTAACACACACACATTTTGGATGTACTTTCCTCAGTATCTTCTAAAAATCGACGTTATAGTGACAGTTCATGCAAAAGCTGACTCTGTGGACCCACATGGGAAGCCTGTTGACACTGAAAGCTTGACTGGTACTTGATAAATTACAAGCCTGCCTTGCTTTGTGTCTCAGACAGGAGCTCCTGAACACACCGCTCTGGCCAATGAAAGACAGATCAGATGGAGAGGACAGGCTCTGGAACCTCTCCTGCTTGTTGCTGATCAGAGCTCAAGACACACTCACAACCACACAGCCACCACCATCTGAGTCACACTTCAGGGTACGATGAAAAGAGAGATTAGCAGTCTCCCACGGACTCGGCAGACCTCATCTGAATTGCCCATAACCAGTTTCTCAAGCTCCCAGGCCGCAAGAGGGGCCCAGTCTTCACTGAGGCCTCTCTTTCAGAAATTCATGTTCTTATCATCACCCTTTCTCCCTTGTGGCCATATTTCACTCGTCTTCACATCACTTCACAGTCACTGGCAACTTCCATCTCTGGCTTCGAAGGCTGATGAGACCTTGGGTCCAGAAACCATCTAAATGGGGTTCTCACAGTCCACTCTGAGCCCTCACCGGGACCCCTTCCCCATCCTCGCATCTGCTAGCTCCATCCCGGAATCACCCAGTGACTCCAGCTTCCCCTGCAGCTCACTTAAACAGTGACCTCTGCCGCCAGGTGACCTGGAACCTGACCCTTGCCACATCCACCGCATGTGGCAGGACAGGGGACACTGCTGTCATTCTTCTGGAATTTTATTCCCCAGCCCAGCCTTCCAGGTTTGGGCATTCAGTCTTCTTACCATTGACTCACACCAGTCCTGCCTCACCACATAACTAAAATAGGATAAAATCTACCGTAACTTGAATTGTTCTCAAATAGCTTCTTATTTGCTCGTATACCTGAGGAGTGAGGGAAGCTTTCCTTTCATTTCAATGTTTTTTAAGTATAGAGACAATGGGTGATGATCAAACATAACTCTACCAAGAAATAGCTTCAACCAGTACCATCAGCTGGTCGATACACTACTTGTCTTTAGATTTTTTTTTTTTAATTATCACTCACTGTGAGTAAATTTGAGAGGGTGACATTTATGCAACACAGGACTCTTACAAATTGCCCTCCAGCTATTTCTGTGACTCGATCACTTACAAGTCAGGCCAACGGCAGTGTGTGTGGCCACACTGGGTATCACCTTTCCCTGAGGGTACTTAGTGATGGGTACTGTTCCTTCTGGGTGTTCCAGGTGGCACTTGTTGTAAAGAACCCACCTGCCAAAGCAGGAGACTTAAGAGATGCTAGTTCAGTCCCTAGGTTCTGAAGATACCCTGGAGAAGGTCATGGCAACCCACTCCAGTATTCTTGCTTGGAGAATCCCATGGACAGAGGAGCCTGGTGGGCTACAGTCCATGGGGTTTCAAAGAGGGGGACATGGCTAAGGTAATTTAGCACAGCACAGCTGTTTGTTCTGCACTGCCACCAGGGCCTGCTGGCTGCCATGTCTGCCAGGGGTTCAAAGCTGGGCCCCTGAGATCCCAAAGCACCAAGGGTTCTATCCTAAAGTGAGGCAAAGCTCTTGCACCACTGTAGCTTCTCCATCTTTTAGGAGACATGATCCAGCGTGTCCCAGGTCTTTTATGTTTTATTTTAATTTATTTGGCTGCATCAGGTCTTAGTTGTGGCATGAGGGACCTTCATTGCATCATGTGGGACCCTTTGATACAGTGATTGTGCTCGTTAGTTCTGGCACATGGGCTCCCCAGTGCAGGGGGTTCAGCAGTCATGGCACATGGGCTTAGTTGCTCTGAGGCATGCGGGATCTTAGTTCCCTAACCAGGGATCAACCCAGTGTCCCCTGCACTGGGAGGCGTATTCTTAACCATTAGACCACTAGGGAAGTCCCTGTCCCATGGAGTTTAGCTGAAGCATCTCTTTCAGTGTTTACTCACAGACATCCTGTCTCTGGAACTTGGACAAGGGTCCCTAGGGGTGGGGCTGGGGGCAGACCTGGCTGTTTTCAGATTTGTCCCAGCCTGGCACGCTGGAGCTCTGCTACAGACTAGAGTTTCCAGCTGCTTCCTTCCTCCCTGAGAAGGTGAACTCTCCCAGGAGCTGCTCAGGTAGCCTCTGGATAGTCCCCCCAACCAGTCAGTAGGACACACCCTGAACCAGAAGCCCTGCCTCAATCCCCATCAATGTTGTTGCTATTGTTTAGTCACTAAGCCTTGTCCAACTCTTTGTGACCCCATGGACTGCAGCATGCCAGGCCTCCCTGTCCTTCACTGTCCCCCAGAGTTTGCCCAAGCTCATGTCCATTGAATCAGTGATGCCATCCAACCATCTCATCTTCTGTCACCCCCTTCTCTTCCTATCTTCGACCTTTCCCTGAATCAGGGTATTTTCCAATGAGTCAGTCAGCTCTTCCCATCAGATAGCCAAAGTATTGGAGCTTCAGCTTCAGCATCAGTCCTTCCAATGAATATTCAGGGTTGATTTCCACATCCATTTTTCCAGCAAATACTAATGAATGTTTACTCCTTTCCACATGTCCCACCAGGCACTGAGGATAGGGAAGTGAGTAAAGTCTAACCTGGGCCTGCCTGCATGGAGTTTACATTCTACTGAGAAAGAAGACAACAACCATGCATGTAAGTGTGAACAGAAGAAACAATATTTAAGATGCTGTGAAGCAGGCTTCCCTGGTGGCTCAGTGGTAAAGAATTCACCTGCCAATGCAGGAGACACGGATTCAATACCTGGTCTGGAAAGATCCCACATACCATGGAGCAACGATGCCCATGTCACAACTACTGTATGCTAGGGCCAGTGCTTCACAGCCAGAAAAGCCACGGCAATGAGAAACCCATACACCACAACTAGAGAAATGCTCTCGCAGCAATGAAGACCCAGCACAGCAAATAAATAAACAAATAAATTTATTTTTTAAAATGTTGAGAATCCCAGGTATCCAGTGTTGCAAGAAGTAACAGGAGGGAACTCCCTGGCTGTCCAGTTGTTAAGATTCAGCGCTTCCACTGCAGAGAGCTTGGGTTTGATTCCTGGACAGGGAACTAAGATCCCACATACCCTGTGATGTGACCAAAAAAAAAAAAAAAAAAGGCTTAAAAAAGTATCTGCCTGCAGTGAAGAAACACCTTCCTCATCAGGGCACAGCCACATCTATGGTGTGTGGAACCTGGGGTGCAGAGAGACTGAACCCCCAGGGTACTCCATGTTCAGTGTATTAAAGCCACCAGGGAAGTTGTAGCGCCACCTCTGCACCTACTGGTCAGAGGTGGAATTGCATGCCATGTCAGCCTTCTGTGTGGCTGGGGCCCTGCCAAGTCTGGACAGAGCATCTGAGCAGAGGTCAAGTCAAAGAAGGCAATGCCAAAGCATGTCCAAACTACTGTACAATTGCGCTCATTGCACATGCTAGCAAGGACATGCTCAAAATCCTTCAAGCTAGGCTTCAAGAGTACATGAACAGAGAGTCCAAGGTGTCCAAGATGGATTTAGAAAAGGCAAAGGAACTAGAGATCAAATTGTCAACATTTATTGTATCATAGAGAAAGCAAAGGAATTCCAGAAAAATATCTACTTCCGCTTCATTGACCAAAGCTTTGACTGTGTGGATCACAACAAACTGTGGAAGATTCTCAGAGATGGATATACCAGACCACCTTACCTGCCTCCTAAGAAATCTATATGCAAGTCAAGAAGCAAGAGTTAGAGCCAGTTAGAGCCGTACAGGAACAACGGACTGGTTCAAAATTGGGAAAGGAGAATGTCAAGGCTGTAAATTGTCACTCTGCTTATTTAACTTTCATGCAGAGCCCATCATGGGAAATGCTGGGCTCAGTGAATCACAAGCTGAAAGCAAGGTTGTTCGGAGAAATACCAACAATCCCAGATATGTAGATGATACCACTCTAATGGCAGGAGGCAAAGAAGAACTGTTATAAAAAGCCTCTTGATGAGGGTGAAAGAGGAGAGTGAAAAAGCTGGCCTGAAACCCAACATCAGTAAAGTTAAGATCATGGAATCCGATCCCATCACTTCATGGCAAATAAAAAGGGAAAAAGTGGTGGCAGTGACAGATTTTTATTTTCTTGTTCTTCAAATCACCACAGACAATGTCTGCAGCCATGAAATTCAAAGACACGTGTTCCTTGGGAGGAAAGCTATGACAAACATAGACAGTGTATTAAAAAGCAGAGTCACCACTTTTCCAACAAATGTCCATTTAGTCAAAGCTATGGTTTTTCCAGTAGTCATTTACAGATGTAAGAGTTGGACTGTAAAGAGGTTGAGTGATAAAGAATTGATGCTTTTGAAATATGGTGCTGGGGAAGACTCTTGTGAGTCCCTTGGACTGCAAGATCAAACCAATCAATCCTAAAAGAAATCAACCTTGAATATTCATTGGAAGGACTGATACCAAAGCTGAAATTCCAAAACTTTGGCCATCTAATGCAAAGAACTGACTCACTGGAAAAGACCCTGATGCTGGAAAAGACTGAAGGTAAAAGGGGAAGGGGGCAGCAGAGGACAAAATGGCTAGATAGAATCACCAACTCAATGAACATTAATCTGAGCAAATTCTGAGAGACAGTGAAGGACAAAGGAGCTTGGTGTGCTACAGTCAATGAGGTCTCAGAGAGTCAGACACAGCCTAGCAACTGAACAACAGCAAACCATCTGCCAGCTGACAACATCTGATAAGAACACGGAAAACCTGAGTTCACTTGACAAAATTAGACCACCTGTGTGAAAAGAGAAAGGAGTGGAATTTCAAGTGTTTACTCAACTCATAGGAAAAGCCTAGTGATTACCTACGTGCTATTGCAACATTCTTCTTCTTGACCCTAGTCGGGTCAAGCTCACTGCATCCTAGGATGGAGGAAATGGTCAACATGCTCAGGTTCTCCATTTTCCTGTCACCAGCCTTTTCCAGTGTATGCAGAACATTCTCATCCTGCTGTTCCTAGGGACACATGCCCAGGTTATCTACTATGCTGGACATTTATCCTAAGTTACAAGGGAATCCAAACCTCCATCACTTGAGAAAGGCAGCATTTGTAGAGATAGCTCAGACTGCCTACGTTTTGTCTTTTCATCTCTCCATGTCTCACCTCCACGTTTGGAAAACGGGCTTCAGAATCAATATGTAGGAAACATTTAGCATTGGAAACACAGTTACTCCATATCACTATCTTCCTGACCTTGCTGTGACATCAGCCACCAAACAAGCAACGAAACCCTAAGCAGCCAACTGAAGCTACAAGACCTGCCTTCTCTTGTTTATCTGCAGTTACATTTGTCCAAATAAAACACTGAAGGGAGTCCAACTTCTGGCCTAGCACCATGAGCTGCTCCCCAGTGAAACTGGTGAAAATTATTTTTAAAACAACTATTGAAAGTCTCTAGAAATCGACCTAGAGAGCAAATGGAAAACGAAAATTTGTTCAAAAAAATCTATTGGACGTTGCTGGTGGTACAGTGAATAAGAATCTTCCTGCCAATGTAGGGGACACAAGTTTGATTCCTGGTCTGGAAAGATTACACATGCAGTAGGCAACTAAAGTCCATGCACTGAAACTGTTAGGGAACGCACACTGGCTGAAACTGCCCACGCTGGCCAGGCACTATAGTAACCATTTGCACGAGCTGTTTTACAACAGGAGGTCCTGGTAAGGAACACGGAACTAATAAGTCGCCACCAAGCGAAGAGTTTGGGAAAGGTCAAAACCACCTCCCAGAATCATTCTCACTGGCATCCATCTTGGATGAACAAGGCTTGCACCACCAGGAAGGAGTCTGAGTCTGAATGACTGGCTAAAGACAACCTAGAACTAATCCCATCACCACAAAACCTGAGACTGTGAGCCACGTGGCAGAGCAGTTCTGGGTCCCCTTACCCTACTGCTCTCCCACCAAGCGCCCTTTCCCAATAAAATCTCTTGCTTTGTCAGCACATGTGTTTCCTCAGACAATTCATTTCCGAGTGTTAGACAAGACCCCAGTTTCGGACCCTGGAAGGGGTCCCCCTTCCTGCAACAAAACTACTGAAGCTTGTGCGCCTAGAACCCAAGTTCTGTGACAAGAGAAGCCACCACAATGAGAGAAGTCTGTGCACCGCAATGACAGTAACCCCCGCACATCACAACTAGAGAAAGCCTTTGCACAGCAATGAAGACCCAGCACAGCCATAAATAAATGAATTCAGTTCAGTTCAGTTCAGTCGCCCAGTCATGTCCGACTCTTTTCGACCCCATGAATCACAGCACACCAGGCCTCCCTGTCCATCACCAACTCCCAGAGTTTACTCAAACTCATGTCCATCGAGTCGGTGATGCCATCCAACCATCTCATCCTCGGTCATCCCCTTCTCCTCCTGCCCTCAATCCCTCCCAGCATCAGAGTCTTTTCCAATGAGTCAACTCTTCACATGAAGTGGCCAAAGTATTGGAGTTTCAGCTTCAACATCAGTCCTTCCAATGAACACCCAGGACTGATTTCCTTTAAGATGGACTGGTTGGATCTCCTTGCAGTCCAAGGGACTCTCAGGAGTCTTCTCCAACACCACAGTTCAAAAGCATCTATTCTTCGGCACTCAGCTTTCTTCACAGTCCAACTCTCACATCCATACATGACCACTGGAAAAACCATAGCCTTGACTAGACAGACCTTTGTTGGCAAAGTAATGTCTCTGCTTTTCTATATGCTATCTAGGTTGGTCATAACTTTCCTTCCAA
>SJYA01006122.1:0-13245 GCA_006410615.1 Neotragus moschatus | reverse complement strand
CAAAGGCTTTGGCATAGTCAATAAAGCAGAAATAGATGTTTTCCTGGAACTCTCTTGCTTTTTCCATGATCCAACAGATGTTGACAATTTGATCTCTGGTTCCTCTGCCTTTTTTAAAACCAGCTTGAACATCTAGAATTTCACTGTTCACGTATTGCTGTATTCCCCTCAAAAAAGAAAATCTTGTAAAATTCAGTAAGAACTACACAAGTCTGTGGTATTTGAAGCAAAACTCACCTTCTCCCCTCCTCTTCCTAAGCTTGGTAAGATGATAGCTTCCCTGGTGGTACAATGAATAAGAATCCACTCCAGACTAATACAGACAAGAATGTTGCCACCAAAGCCTTGGCTTTCTCTACGCCTTACTGAGACGCCGTGCTGAGTGTGGCATGAATGAAAATACTGAGGCCATAGTTTCCTTTTGCTCCAGTTCATGAAAAGCAGGAAATTCCTAAAGGAGAGCAAAACCTGGGGCTGCTGCACCCTTCTCCACTGAGCACTCAGTTCCCAGAGTAGAGGTGTCACAAAGAGAAAAGCACATCATTGTCCCCACCTCCAGCACCCAAGCCTTGGCTCAAAGATTTCTGCCATAAGAAAGAAGCAAGCTAGAAACGGAGAGCTCCATATCCCACCCTAAAAAACTGACCTCAATACCCCAGTGTTCATTGCAGCATTATTTACAATAACTAGGACAGAGAACCAACCTAGATGTCTATCAACAGATGAATCGATAAAGAAGCTGTGGTACATATACACAATGGACTATTACTCAGCCATAAAAAAAAGGAATGCTGAATAATAGAGCCATAAAAAGTTCTAAAGAGGTTAATCAACCTAGAGTCTATTATATGGAGTGAAGTAAATCAGAGAAAACAAATATTGTGTATCAATGCATGTATATAGAATCTAGAAAGATGGTACTAATGAGCCTATTTGCAAGGAAGCCATGGAAACACAGATATAGGCAGCAGCCTTGTGAATACAGGAGAGGGTGGGACGAATGGAAAGAGTAGCATGGAAACATACACTACCACATGTANAGTAAATCAGAGAAAACAAATATTGTGTATCAATGCATGTATATAGAATCTAGAAAGATGGTACTAATGAGCCTATTTGCAAGGAAGCCATGGAAACACAGATATAGGCAGCAGCCTTGTGAATACAGGAGAGGGTGGGACGAATGGAAAGAGTAGCATGGAAACATACACTACCACATGTAAACAGACAGCCAGTGGGGATTTGCTGTAGACTAGGGAGCTCAGACTGGTGCTCTGCGACAGCCTAGAGGGGTGGGATGGAATGGGAGGTGGGAGGGAGGTTCTAGAGGGAGGGGATAGCTGCTTACCTATGGGCTGATTCATGTTGATGTATGGCAGAAGCCAATACAATATTGTAAAGCAATTACTTTCAATTAAAAATTAAATTTTTTGAAAAGGAAGAAAAACTGACTTCCTTTGGAACAGAGTGTGGAGACATTTAAGCTTCAAAGTGCTCTTAAAACCAGTAGAAGTTGTGGCAAAAGACATTTGGAAGGAGAATGATAGCTTCCTTGGAGACATGAAGCTAAACTCTAAGTGGCTAATTTACTGGAGAAAAAAAAACACAGAAAAACCTGTGAAGAGGCCTCTTTTGATCTGAGAAAAGTCTCCAACATTGACCTCTTGTACTATCCCTGTAAAGATTTGGGTTTGGTTAGGCTTCACTGTAAAGCAATTTATCCCCTGGAGCATTGTTGAAAACAGTAGAGCAGTCAGCCAGGAGTTTGTGGAGATTCACACGAGATGTTTTGAGAGAAAGAGACAACAAAGAGAACCCTGCCCATACCTCTGCCGTCACAGGATAGTTGCGGGCATGCTCAAGGTTGCACCCCTTGAGGTGCAACATCTGAGGCTTCACACTATCAGGGGTGGAGGTACCTCACTAAAATTATCCAGTCACTAAACAACAAGCAATTCATCTAAAAGACAATAACGTACCTGGGGAGGGGAGGGTGAATGATATGAACAGTAGCCATATTTGCCATAATAATATATAATATTTGCATGTTGTCTAAGATACCCCGTTTCCAACAGCAACAAAAGATTAAAAGACATAAACAAATAGGAAAGAATAGGGAATTCCCTGGTGGTCCTGTGGTTAGGTGCTTTCGCTATCAGGGCCTGAATTCAATCGCTGGTCAGGAAACTTAGATCCCAAATGCCAAGCCGGTGTGCTGCAGCTAGAGAAACCCTACATACCACAGGGAAGACCTAGGACAGCCAAAAATAAATAAATAAACAAACAGGAGATTCCCTTATGGCTCAGCTGGTAAAGAATCCACCTGCAATGCAGGACACCTGGGTTCAGTCCCTAGGTTGGGAAGATCCCCTGGAGAGGGGCAAGGCTACCCACTCCCAGTATTCTGGCCTGGAGAATTCCGTGGACTATACAGTCCATGGGGTCACAAAGAGTCTGACACGACTGAGAAACTTTCACTTTCACAGACTTTAGAAAAATAAATAAATATTGTATAGAAATAAATTACATCAAGAATAGAGAATTCACACATTTATGGCCAATTAATCTACAACAAAGTAGGCAAAAATATACAATGGAGAAGACAGTCGCTTCAACAAGAGGTGCAGGGAAAACTGGACAGCTACCTGAAAAAGAATGAAATAGAACATTCTCAGTCTGTCACATAGACAAAAATAAACTCAAATGAATTAAAAACCTAAATGTAAAACCAGATACTACAAAATTCCTAGAGGAAAATGTAGGCTGAATACTCTTTGACAATAATTGCAGCAGTATCCTTAAAACACTAGCAATAAATCTACCACATGACCCAGGAACCCCACTACTGGGCTTATGCTCTGTGAAAACCAAAATTGAAAAAAATACATATACCCCAATGTTCATAGCAGTACTGTTTACAATAGCTAGGACATGGAAGCAACCTAGACGTCCACAACAGATGAGTGGATAAAGGAGATGTAGTACATCCATGGAGAAGGCGATGGCACCTCTATGCTGTACTCCTGCCTGGAAATCCCATGGAAGGAGGAGCCTGGTGGGCTGCAGTTCATGGGGTCGCTAAGAGTCAGACACGACTGAGCAACTTCACTTTCACTTTTCACTTTCATGCATTGGAGAAGGAAATGGCAACCCACTCCAATGTTCTTGCCTGGAGAATCCCAGGGACAGGGGAACCTGGTGGGCTGCCATCTATGAGGTCGCACAGAGTTGGACACAACTGAAGCGACTTAGCAGCAGCAGCAGCAGCAGTAATACATCCATACAATGGAATATTACTCAGCCATAAAAAAGAACAAATTTGAGTCAGTTCTAGTGAGGTGGGTGAACCTAGAGCCTGTAATACAGAATGAAGTATGTCAGAAACAGAAAAACAAATACAGTATATTGGCACATATATATGGAATCTAGAAAAATGATATTGATCAACCTATTTTGCAGGGAAAGAATGGAGATGCAGACATAGTGAACTTGTGGACACAGAGCTGGTGGGAGAGGTGTGGGAAGAATGGAGAAAGTAGCCTCAGCATGTGTATGCTATCAGGTGTTGCTGTCTAGCACAGAAAGCCTGGTCTGTCGCCCTGTGATGACCAGGAGGGATGGGATGCGGGGAGGGAAGGGAGCCTAGGGAAGAAGGGTATGTATGTATACTTATGGCTGATTTGCATTGTTGTAAGGCAGAAGTCAACACAGCATTGTAACATTTTAAATAAAAAGATAGAATAAAAAATTACAGCCCTCGTTTTTTGGATCCATCTCCTAAAGTAATGGAAACAAAAGCAAAAATAAACAAATGGGACCTAATTAAACGTAAAATTGATTGCAGAGCAAAAGAAACCGTAAGCAAAATGAAAGACAACCTATGGAATGGGAGAAAATACTTGTAAATGATGCAAACAACAAGAGTTTAATTTCCAAGATATACAAACAGATTATACAGCTAAAAAAAAAAACCTGAATCAAAAAGTGAGCATAGGACCTAAATAGACATTTTTCCAAGGAAGTCACACAGATGGCTAACAGGACAAGGAAACTTGCTCAACATCACTAATTATTAGAGAAATGCAACTCAAAACTACAATGAGGAATCACCTCACACTGGTAAGAATTTATTGTTGATGTTCAGTTGCTAAGTCTGGCTGTTTGCCACCCCATGGACTGAAACATGCAAGGCTTCCCGGTCCTTCACTGTCTCCCAGAGTTTGCTCAAATTAATGTCTATTCAATCTGTGATGCTATCCAACTGCCAGGGGCCAGCGTGGGAATCCCACCCGTGACACAGTCACGTGGCAGAAATCCGATGGGCAAGGCGATTCGGATTTCAGAGATTCCCCCTGAGTTTCCCTGAGCATCTACACCCCAAAAATGGGGAAACCCGAATATGCCTGCTGCCAGGAGCCAGTGTGAGGATTCCCACCCGTGAGAGGGTCATGTGGCAGACTCGATGGGCACGGACGATTCGAGTCTCGGAGTTTCCCCCTGGCATTTCCTGAGCATGTACCTAGAAAATAAGAATCTGCCTGACATTGTACTTTTTTCTAATTCTTCTGACATTCTCTGGAAAAAGTTAATTCAGGCTTTAGTCTTCTGCATTTGAAAGGAGTGTTTCAGCTCAACCCCCTCTGATAACGCTCTAACTTAAATGCTCTCATTTGTCTAACAGGTTCCTTGGACCTTTTGCAGCTTGTGAATTGCTTACAGCCCCCAACTGCGAGGGGCATGAAGCTTAAGTATCTTAAAGTTACAAGAGCCTTTTCTAAGAGCTAAAAATCCTATTGGTGACAGGATTTCACTGTTGACTCAATGACTGCTGCCAGACCTCCTTATTCTTTGTCTTTTGGGCACCTGGAAAGATGTTAATCAATGTAAACGGGATATGGGAGAAGATATATAGTAGTTTTGATGTTAGCAATGCTAGACTTTTGAGTTAATTACCTTTCCTTTGTTATAAATCACTATACTCCTCTTGTTACAAATTGCTATNGAGCCTGTAATACAGAATGAAGTATGTCAGAAACAGAAAAACAAATACAGTATATTGGCACATATATATGGAATCTAGAAAAATGATATTGATCAACCTATTTTGCAGGGAAAGAATGGAGATGCAGACATAGTGAACTTGTGGACACAGAGCTGGTGGGAGAGGTGTGGGAAGAATGGAGAAAGTAGCCTCAGCATGTGTATGCTATCAGGTGTTGCTGTCTAGCACAGAAAGCCTGGTCTGTCGCCCTGTGATGACCAGGAGGGATGGGATGCGGGGAGGGAAGGGAGCCTAGGGAAGAAGGGTATGTATGTATACTTATGGCTGATTTGCATTGTTGTAAGGCAGAAGTCAACACAGCATTGTAACATTTTAAATAAAAAGATAGAATAAAAAATTACAGCCCTCGTTTTTTGGATCCATCTCCTAAAGTAATGGAAACAAAAGCAAAAATAAACAAATGGGACCTAATTAAACGTAAAATTGATTGCAGAGCAAAAGAAACCGTAAGCAAAATGAAAGACAACCTATGGAATGGGAGAAAATACTTGTAAATGATGCAAACAACAAGAGTTTAATTTCCAAGATATACAAACAGATTATACAGCTAAAAAAAAAAACCTGAATCAAAAAGTGAGCATAGGACCTAAATAGACATTTTTCCAAGGAAGTCACACAGATGGCTAACAGGACAAGGAAACTTGCTCAACATCACTAATTATTAGAGAAATGCAACTCAAAACTACAATGAGGAATCACCTCACACTGGTAAGAATTTATTGTTGATGTTCAGTTGCTAAGTCTGGCTGTTTGCCACCCCATGGACTGAAACATGCAAGGCTTCCCGGTCCTTCACTGTCTCCCAGAGTTTGCTCAAATTAATGTCTATTCAATCTGTGATGCTATCCAACTGCCAGGGGCCAGCGTGGGAATCCCACCCGTGACACAGTCACGTGGCAGAAATCCGATGGGCAAGGCGATTCGGATTTCAGAGATTCCCCCTGAGTTTCCCTGAGCATCTACACCCCAAAAATGGGGAAACCCGAATATGCCTGCTGCCAGGAGCCAGTGTGAGGATTCCCACCCGTGAGAGGGTCATGTGGCAGACTCGATGGGCACGGACGATTCGAGTCTCGGAGTTTCCCCCTGGCATTTCCTGAGCATGTACCTAGAAAATAAGAATCTGCCTGACATTGTACTTTTTTCTAATTCTTCTGACATTCTCTGGAAAAAGTTAATTCAGGCTTTAGTCTTCTGCATTTGAAAGGAGTGTTTCAGCTCAACCCCCTCTGATAACGCTCTAACTTAAATGCTCTCATTTGTCTAACAGGTTCCTTGGACCTTTTGCAGCTTGTGAATTGCTTACAGCCCCCAACTGCGAGGGGCATGAAGCTTAAGTATCTTAAAGTTACAAGAGCCTTTTCTAAGAGCTAAAAATCCTATTGGTGACAGGATTTCACTGTTGACTCAATGACTGCTGCCAGACCTCCTTATTCTTTGTCTTTTGGGCACCTGGAAAGATGTTAATCAATGTAAACGGGATATGGGAGAAGATATATAGTAGTTTTGATGTTAGCAATGCTAGACTTTTGAGTTAATTACCTTTCCTTTGTTATAAATCACTATACTCCTCTTGTTACAAATTGCTATATAAGAATGTAACTTTATTTAGTGCTTTCTGAGAATGGCACCAGACTTTGGAAAGAACAACACTTTTAACACAAATAAGTCTTCTGGTTAACAAACCCTTATCAGAAAAGAGCCATAAAATGTTAATTGGCCCTTTTGGCCTGAAGATGATGTAAATCACCTAAGACTTGTGTATACAACTAGGTATGCAGAGAGAAAAGCCTAGGTTTTGATAAGAGTCTAGGCTGCTAACATTGCATAATTTTGTATTACCCCTTGATCTCTATGTAAATCAAAAAAGGTATAAAAGGCCTTGAAGGAGAATAGGGCCCCGGGGCTAGTCATTGGGAGGACTGGTTTCCCCCGTGTCTCTCTCTCTTTCTCTCTCCCTCTCCTTTTCCAGCTAATTCCCATCTGGGGTGTGGAGGCTCGCCATGTTTACTTACTTGTCCTGGCTTCTAAGAGCCACACAAAAGGGAGCCCAAGGTGGGGCACACTTAGATATTCAAGTGGACCCCGGTGGCCCAACGTAGATGGTGCAAACCTCTTGTCTCAAGGTTTTATTGGCTTTCCACGTAAACCAAGTTATTCAGCCTCTTTTCTCCACTTAATTTTCCTACTATACTATTATTTCCTAATCTAATCTTATATTTCTGAGTAAATAAGTTTTTTCCTCGCCTATCCGTCTCCCCTTCGGATCACCCTGGATCCACTGGGGCTGGACCCCGGCATCCAACCATCTTATCCTGTCGTCCCCTCTGCCTTCTTTCCTGAATCTTTCCCATCATCAGGGTCTTTTCCAAGGAGTCGGCTCTTCGCATCAGGAGGCCAAAGTATTGGTGTTTCAGCTTCAGCATCAGTCCTTCCAATGAATATTCAGAACTGATTTCCTTTAGGATTGACTGGTTTGATCTCCTTGCTGTCCAAAGGACTCTCAAGACTCTTCTCCAGCACCACATATGAAAGTGTCAATTCCTTGGGTCTCAATCATTTTTATGGTTCAACAGTCATATCATACATGACTACTGGAAAAACCATAGCTTTGACTATACGGACTGTCAGCAAAGTAGTGTCTCTGCTTTTTAATATGCTGTTTAGGTTTGTCATAGCTTTCCTTCCGAGGTGGTAGTGGTTTAGTTGCTAAGTTGTGTCCAACTCGTGAAATTCCATGGACTGTAGCCTGCCAGGCTCCTCTGTCCGTTGGATTCTCCAGGCAAGAATACTGGAGTGGGTTGCCATTTCCTTCTCCAGGGGATCTTCCCAATCCAGGGATCGAATATGGGTCTCCTGCATTGCAGACAGATTCTTTTATCGACTGAGATGCAAGGGAAGCCCTTCCAAGGAGCAAGTGTCTTTTAATTTTATGACTATAGTCACTATCCACAGTGATTTTGGAGCCCAGGAAAAGAAAATCTGTCACCGCTTCCACTTTTTCTCCTTCTATTTGCTATGAAATGATAGGACCGGATGCCATGATCTTAGTTTTTTGAATGTTGAGTTTTAAGCCAGCTTTTTCACTCTCCTCTTTCACTCTCATCAAGAGATACTTTAGTTCCTCTTAAATTTCTGCCATTTGAGTTGTATCATCTCCATATCTGAGGTTGTTGATATTTCCCCTGGCTATCTTGGTTCCAACTTATGATTCATCCAGCCCGGAATTTCCCATAATGGACTCTGCATAGAAGTTAAATAAGCCAGGTGACAATATACAGCCTTGACGTATTCCTTTCCCAATTTTGAACCAGTTTGTTGTTCCATGTCTGGTTGCTAACCAGACAATCCATATAGTCCAAGTTATGTCTTTTCAAGTATTCATGTATGCTATGACTGTTGGACCATAAAAATGGTTGAGAGCCAAGGAATTGACACTTTCATACTGTGGTGCTGGGGGAGACTCTTGAGAGTCCCTTGGACAGCAAAGAGATCAAACCAGTCAATCCTAAAGGAACAGTTCCACGTCTTAACTGTTGCTTCTTGACCTGCATACAGGTTTCTCAGGAGACAGATAAATGGTCTGCTATTCCCATCTCTTTAAGAGTTTTCTAAAGTTTGTTGTGATCACGCAGTCAAAGGCTTTCTCATAGTAAATGAAGCAGAAGTAGATGTTTTTTGGGAATTCCCTTACTTTTTCTATGATCCAGTGAATGTTGGCAGTTTGATCTCTGCCTTTTCTAAATTCAGCTTGTACATCTGGAAGTTCTCGGTTCACATACCGCTGAAGCCTAGCTTAAAGGATTTTGAATATTACCTTTTAGCGTGTGGTAATGTGCGTAACTATACAGTGGTTTGAACATTTTTGGGCATTGTCCTTCTTTGGGATTGGAATGAAAACTGACCATTTCCAGTCCTGTGGCCACTCCTTTTTCCAAATTTGGTGGCATATTGAGTGCAGCACTTTAACAGCATCATCTTTTAGGATTTGAAATAGCTCAGCTGTAATTCCATCACCTCCACTAACTTTGTTCATAGTAATGATTCCTAAGGCCCACTTGACTTCACACACCATGATTTCTGGCTCTAGGTGAATGACCACACCATTGTGCTAATCCAGGTCGCTAAAACCTTTTTTGTAGAGTTCTTCTGTGTATTCTTGCCATCTCTTCTTAATCTCTTCTACTTCTGTTAGGTCATTACCAGTTCTGTTCTTTATTATGCCCATCCTTGCAAGAAATATTCCCTTGGTATCTCTAGTTTTCTTGAAGAGATCTCTAATATTTCCCATTCTGTTGTTTTCCTCTATTTCTTTGCATTGTTCACTTAAGAAGGCTTTCTTACCTCTCCTTGCTGGTCAGAATGGCCATCATCAAAAAGTCTACAAGTAATAAATGCTGCTGCTGCTGCTGCTGCTGCTAAGTCACTTCAGTTGTGTCCAACTCTGTGCGACCCCATAGACAGCAGCCCACCAGGCTCCCTAGTCCCTGGGATTCTCCAAGCAAGAATACTGGAGTGGGTTGCCATTTCCTTCTCCAATGCATGAAAGTGAAAAGTGAAAGTGAAGTCAGTCGTGTCTGACTCTTAGTGACCCCATGGACTGCAGCCTACCAGGCTCATCCATCCATGGGATTTTCCAGGCAAGAGTACTGGAGTGGGTTGCCACTGCCTTCTCCTGGAGAGTGTATAAAAAAAGGGAACCCTCCTATACTGTTGGCTGGAATGTAAATTGGTATAGCCACTATGGAGAACATTATGGATGCTCCTTAAGAAACTAAAAATAGAGTTACCATATAATCCAGTGACCCCACTTCTGAGTATATATATCCAGAAAAGACAAAAACTCTAATTCAAAATATAACATGCACCCTAATGTTCATAGAGCGCTATTTACAATAGCCAAGGCATGGAAACAACCTAAATGTCCACTAACAAATGAATAGATAAAGTAGATGTGATTCACACACACACACACACACACACACGATGGAATATTACTCAGCCATAAAAAAGAATACAGTAATGGCATTTGCAGCAACATGGATGGACTTAGAGATTATCATACTAAATGTAGTAAGTCAAACAGAGAAAGACAAATATAATATGATGCCACTTATATGTGTAATTCAAAATATGATACAACTTTCCGCCCATGAGTAATCATCTTTGAAGGTTTCCCTCTCCACTGCCATCTAAGTCAGAGTCAAAGTCTAAGTCAGTCTTCCAAAGAGCTGGAAGAGCTGCAGAATCTCTTCATTGGAGGACTGAGCTTTGAAACAACAAATGAAAGTCTGAGGAGCCATTCTGAGGGAAGGGGAACACTCACAGACTGTGTGGTAATGAAGGATCTGAACACTACACCCTCCAGAGGCTTTGGGTCTGTCATATACATCACTGTGGAGGAGGTTAATGCAGCCAGGAGGGCAAGGCCACACAAGATGGATAGAAGATTCGTGGAACCAAAGAGGGCCGTCTCAAGAGAACATTCTCAAGGACCTGGTGCCCATGTAACTGTGAAAAAGATTTTTCTTGGTGGCATTAAGGAAAACACTGAAGAACATCACCTGAGAGATTATTTTAAACAGTACAGGAAAATTGGAGTGATTGAAATCATGACTAAGTGGCAAAAGAGAGGCTTTGCGTTCATAACCTTTGATGACCATGACTCCATAGATAAGACTGGCATTCAGAAATGCCACACTGTGAATGGCCACAACTGTGAAGTAAGGAAAGCCCTATCTAAGCCAGAGATTGCTAGTGCTTCATCCAGCCAAAGAGGTCGAAGTGGTTCTGGAAACTTTGGTGACGGTTGTGGAGGTGGTTTTGGAGGAAATGACAATGTTGGTCATGGAGTGGTCGAGGTGGCTTTGGTGGCAGCCATGATGGTGGTAGATATGATGGCAGTGGGGATGGCTATAGTTAATTTGGTAATGATGGAAGCAGTTTGGAGGTGACAGAAGCTACAATGATTTTGGCAGTTACAACAATCAATCTTCAAATTTTGGACTCATTAAAGAAGGAAATTTTGGAAGAAGTTCTAGCCCCTATGGTGGTGGAGGCCAGTACTTTGACAAACCACAAAAGCAAGGTGGCTATGGAGGTTCCAGCAGCAGCAGTAGCTATAGCAAGGGCAGAAGGTTTTAATTATTGCCAGGAAACAAAGCTTAGCCAGAGAGGAGAGCCAGAGAAGTGACAGGGAAGCTGCAGGTTACAACAGATTTGTGAACTCAGCCAAGGACAGTGGTGGCAGGGCCTCCCTGATGCAAAGAAGACATGTTTTAGACAATACTCGTCTGTATGGGCAAAAAACTCAAGAACCATACTGTGACTAATCATGTGTGCTTGCTGAGTTGCTGCTTCAGTCGTGTCCAACTCTGTGCAACCCTATGGACCATAGCCCACCAGGCTCCTCTGTCCATGGGGTTCTCCAGGCAAGAATACTGGAGCAGGTTGCCATGCCCTTCTCCTTGATCAAACCCATGTCTCTTGGCAGGCAGGTTCTTTACCACTAGCGCCACCTGGGAAGCCCTTTGGCTAATTGTTCTGTTCAGCTCAGTTCACTCAGTTGTGTCCAACTCTTTGTGGCCCTATGGACTGCAGCATGTCAGGCTTCTCTGTCCGTCACCAACTCCCAGAGCTTGCTCAAACTCATATCCATTGAGTCAGTGATGCCATCCAGCCATCTCATCCTCTGTCATCCCCTTCTTCTGCCTTCAATCTTTCCCAGTATCAGAGTCTTTTCCAATAAATCAGTTCTTTGCATCAGGTGGCCAAAGTATTTTAGCTTCAACTTCAAATCAGTCCTTCTAATGAATATTCAGAACTGATTTCCTTTACAATTGACTGGTTTGATTTCCTTAAAGTTCAAGGGACTCTCAAGAGTCTTCTCCAACACCACAGTTCAAAGCATCAATTCTTTAGCACTCAGCTTTCTTTACGGTCCAACTCTCATATCCATAGGTGACTACTGGAAAAACTGTAGCTTTGACTAATTGTATAACAGGTTAACTTAGTTTCTGTTCTGTGGAAAGTGTAAAGTATACCAAAAGAGGATTTTAATGTGGATTTGTTTTTTGCATCCATGCTGTTAATTACTAAATGTAATAGTCTGATTGTGAAGCTGAATAAATGTGTCTCTTTTTTTTAATGTGCCATGTAAAGTTAGTTTACCAAAATGGCTTTTGGTAAACTACCCCAACAGTGTGAAGTTAGAATTCCTTCAGGGTGATCCCAGGTTTAATTCAAAATTTATTTACAATCTGCTTCAGTGGAGAAGTTGTCTTTAGAACCTTGATGTAGTTGAACTGAGTTACTGTGTTGTGACATGAGTTTACCATTAAAAGGTTCACCCACTCAGAGTCATGGAGTTTTTTGGTTGTTAATGATCACTGGCACATCCTATGCAATATATATAAATTGAATTATGATATCAGATAAAGCTATAGATGAGAATGAAGCTGGTGTATCAACTTTGTATCATGTGTAATCAGTAAAACATTTAGTATCCTCTCAAAAAAAATAAAAGAATAAAATATGATATAAATTGGCAGAATCCACCTGCCAATGCAGGGGACATGGGCTCAATCCCAAGTCCTAGAAGATTTCACATCCTGCAGGGCAGCTAAGCCCATGTGCCACAATTACTGAGCCTATGCTCTAGGACCTGTGCTCGGCAGCAAGAGAAGCCCCTGCAATGAGAAGCCCATGCATTGCTACTAGAGAGTAGTCCACAGTCTTTGCAACTAGAAAAAGCTCATGTACAGCAATGAAGACCCAGTGCAACCAAAAATAAATCAGCAAAAAATCATGAAAAATAAAATGTGGTACAAATGAACTTACAGAAATAGACTCACAAACGTAGAAAACAGACTTATGGTTACCAAAGGGAAAAGAGGGGAAAGGACAAATCAGGAATATTGGATTAACAGATACACACTATTGTATATAAAATCAATGCCAATGACCTACCATATAGCACAGGGAACTATATTCAGTATCTTGTAATAACCTATCATGGGAAAGAATCTGAAAAAGTATATGTATATATATAACTGAATCACTTTTCAGTACACTTCAGTTCAGTTCAGTCACTCAGTCGTGTCCAACTCTTTTCGACCCATGAATCACAGCACGCCAGGCCTCCCTGTCCATCACCAACTCCCAGAGTTCACTCAAACTCACGT
>SJYA01006121.1:0-21933 GCA_006410615.1 Neotragus moschatus | reverse complement strand
TGGTGGCATTCATGCTCTGCCTCATTATGGAGGCAGAATCATAATCTCCATGGATGCCCACATCCTAGCCCTTGGCATCTGTATGTTGTCTTTGCAGATGGGATTAAATGAAGAATATTTAGATCGAGAGATTATTCTGTATTACCTGGGTGGTGGGGGGCAGTGGTGCGTGATGGTCCAAAATCATCACAGGGGTCTTTAAAAGGGAAAGAAGGAGGCAGGAGAGTCAGAGGCAGTGGCAGGAGCTATGAAGACAGACGCTTAGATAAAGAGAGTTGAAGATGCTACTCTGTTGACTTTGAAGGTGGAGGAAAAGGCCATGGGACTAGGAACCAAGGTGTCTCCAGAGCAAGATAAGGAAGGAAAGGATTCTTCCCTGAAGCCTCCAGAAGGAAAGAAGGAACACAGTCCTGCTAACATTTTAATTTTAGACTCTGACCTTTGGAATTTTCAGGTAGCAAATTTGTGAGGATTTTTCTAAAAAGTTTTAAAAAATGTTTTTCACTGAACTCCGGGGCCTGAGGGATCTTAGTTCCTCAACCAGGGACTGGATCCTTACACCCTCCAGTGAAAGTGTGAAATCCTAACCTCTGAACCTCTAGGGAAGACCCACAGATTTCTGTGTTTTTAAGCCACCGAGTTTGTAGTAATTTCCATCAACCATGGGAAATGAACATGCCCACTCTCACGCTGCCCACACCAGCAACATCCCTGCCAGACCCAGGGGACCACTTCCCTCTGAAGATAACTCCTACATGAACATTATGGAGAAGCTACACTTCTCAGCCAGCAAACATTCACAAGAGGCAGTGTCATGAGAAGGAATGTTCTGGAAGTGATGAGAGCTGTTGTCTTGCAGCTTTCCCAGGGGTCCTTCTCCAGTCCAAGGTCCTTCTCAGACTCTGCTGTGCATCCCATGTGGGCATGAAGCCTGGTTACATCATCTCTAGTACAGGTTTTTTCATGATGAGGTTAAAGGAGCTGATTATGTGCCATGCAATTAAATATGGAAAGAAAGATAATCGGCCTTGGAGTTTCTCGTGGGGACCTCTGGAAAGGAGGGAGCACGGTGGTAGGAGGAAACCTAGGCCTCCCGTTTGGCTGTGCTCATGGCTAGAGAGTGCCCATGCATAGGCTTCCCACCATCTTGGCCTCAGTTTCCCATGAGGAAAGAAAACCTTAGACTTCTCCAACTGAGAGTCACATGGGGCTCTCTTGCTGAACCAAATGTCAGCTGAGGTTAAGGGGCAGGCTCCTACCAAAACAACCAAGGGTCCTGACATAAGGGCAGGAGACACGGAATTCCATCTGCAGACACAATGCTCACAGCAAACACTGATGTTGAGGTCACCAGCCTGCAGAGCCTGGCCTAGAATCTTGTCTCAATCTGAAGCAGATCTTTCATTTCAAAGAGATGTTTTTCAGTTGGTTCTGAACACTGACAACTAAAAAGAAACAAGGGAGCCCAAACAGATTATAAAGGCAATAAACCTAGGTCATTATTTTCAAATGGATGTGTGCCTTCAATTGTTTTTTAATGGTAAAATTTTGCACAGCAGACTCACAGAATCATCAAGTGAAACATTTTTTAGGTCTGCCAGACAAAACTTGCCTAGCCCCAGGGCATTGCCTCAAGCCACAGATATCAGTGATCCCCCACTGTCCAGAACTGAGCTCGTTGACTGCATATTTTCTCTGCTGAGAGGCAGAGACATAGGCAGACATTCCTACTCAATGGATGAAAATTAACATCAATATCACGGGATGTGAAAATTACAGCAATCAAAGGACTGTCTGATCTGGTGAGCATGGAATCCTTCTGGATCCCTCTCCATGCTTGGGAACCAGGAAGGGGAAATGGGATGAATGATGGGAGAGGGAAGTGGGTTGGGGGAAGACACAGAGAAGGCATGTGTGGGCTAGAGGGGCTGCCTCGGTGGCTCAGGAGAGGACAAGTTGTGTTCTGATTGGTCAGTCACCTCTGGAAGAGAGTGTAAAGGTTCCCTGTGCTTGCCAGTGTTATCCAGTGTGCCTGACTGCAGGGAGCAATTCAGCCCATAGCACACGCTCCTTCATCTTCGAAATCTCCTTTGCTGGTGTGATGACTTCACTCACTCCTGCTGTGCAGGGAGGCACCTGTGAACTGCAGGCATTTCAGTGGCCAGTTCAATCATACCCTTAAGTGTATGAAATTCCTCTTGACCACAGATTGAAACACATTCCAGTTTCTGGAGTGTTCGATCCAGCATGGGAGCGCAGTGGGCAGGTGGCCCAAGTGAGATGTCTATCAGAGTCTGGACGTCCCTGCACTGTCTTTCTCAGGGTCACTCTCTTGAGATAGTGGGGTGCCTTGCCATAAGCTTTGGGATGAGGCTGCCTAGAGGAGCAGAGTGGATGGAAGGTCCCAGCTCATCCATCTCCACACCCAGCAAATACTAGCACATGTATTGCTAACTCTGCGTCTCTCTTCCCCAGCCCTGTGTCTCTTTAATGATAACTCCATAAACACCAAGGAATAATTCAGACCATATGCTGACTGGCAAATACTTCTGCAGAGCCACCAGCCCCATGGTCTCAAATATCACTGACATGTGGGGTCTTCCTGGAGCTTTGAAAGCTATTCTGATGGAGTCAGTCTGGCCCCAGTGGCCCCTCCACCACCCTGGAGTTTGCTGTGTGACCAGAACAAGTTGTTTCAGCTTCCAAGACTCATTTTCTCACCTTGATCTTTAAGGTGTTTGTGAAGACAGAACGAGATCACGTGCTTGAAGGGCATCCAGAGGAGGCAGGGGTGCCCTTCCAGCAGGCAGGGGCTGGAAGAAGTGGTGGAGCTGCAGCGGCAACAGGCACAAAACGCACCCGGTGAACCGCAAGCCACCTGACAGTGACCTTGTCACCTGAAGAGGGACAGCTGGGCCACCATCCTCATTCACGTGGACTGAGGACTGTGTGCATCCTGGTGCGTCTGCAGGGAAGGGGCACCCAAAAGAGCATCTGCCCCAGGGTTAACATTCTGGATCTGGTTGCTCAAGCCTGTGATCATTTTCAATGAGCCAGAGCTCATTCCTGGAATGCTCCAGAAAGCCTCTAAAGGCTGTTAGGTACAGAGCCTTGTCAGCCCCTGTGAAGAGGAACCTTGACCCCAGCCTCCCTGGGAGCAGGCCTGCCTCTGTTTACACTGTTAGAACTGCTGATTTTCAGTGGGTCAGGGTCCCAGACAACACTGCTGGCACACTGCAGTGACATCATTTCCTGTCACCAGGCTCTATGGGTCATCTGGAATTACAGCCCCCTAGAGCCAGGACTCCTGGGCTGGGTGCTCAGAGCAGCTGGGATGTCAAGAGAAAAATGTGCTATGCACCTCCAACATGTACACACATACACACCATGCACACATACACACACAACGTGCACACACACATGTACATGCACATACCATGTACACACACACAGCATGTACACCCTGTGTGCACACANACTGAGGACTGTGTGCATCCTGGTGCGTCTGCAGGGAAGGGGCACCCAAAAGAGCATCTGCCCCAGGGTTAACATTCTGGATCTGGTTGCTCAAGCCTGTGATCATTTTCAATGAGCCAGAGCTCATTCCTGGAATGCTCCAGAAAGCCTCTAAAGGCTGTTAGGTACAGAGCCTTGTCAGCCCCTGTGAAGAGGAACCTTGACCCCAGCCTCCCTGGGAGCAGGCCTGCCTCTGTTTACACTGTTAGAACTGCTGATTTTCAGTGGGTCAGGGTCCCAGACAACACTGCTGGCACACTGCAGTGACATCATTTCCTGTCACCAGGCTCTATGGGTCATCTGGAATTACAGCCCCCTAGAGCCAGGACTCCTGGGCTGGGTGCTCAGAGCAGCTGGGATGTCAAGAGAAAAATGTGCTATGCACCTCCAACATGTACACACATACACACCATGCACACATACACACACAACGTGCACACACACATGTACATGCACATACCATGTACACACACACAGCATGTACACCCTGTGTGCACACACACTGCTGCTGCTGCTGCTGCTAAGTCGCTTCAGTCGTGTCCGACTCTGTGCGACCCTATAGACGGCAGCCCACCAGGCTCCCCTGTCCCTGGGATTCCCCAGGCAAGAACACTAGAGTGCGTTGCCATTTCCTTCTCCAAGGCAGGAAAGTGAAAAGTGAAAGTGGACTCACTCAGTCGTGTCTGACTCTTAGCAATCCCATGGACTGCAGCCCACCAGGCTCCTCTGTCCATGAGATTCTCCAGGCAAGAGTACTGGAGGGGGGTGCCATTGCCTTATACATGCATATACCATGTACACAGGGCACAAACATCATGTACACACACATGTATACACATGCCATGCATGTGTGTGTACACACATCATGTGCACACGCCATGTAAAACACACATACCATGTGCATACATGTACACATCCCATGTGTATACATGTGTACACATATACCATGTATATACACATACCACATATACTATACACTATACCATGTACTATACACTATACCATGTATATATACACACCATACACACGCACACCATTCACACACACAGCATGTACACACACAGCATGTACATACACTGTATATACACACACACACACCATGTATACACACACATCACTACATGTACATACACCTGTGTACACACACCATGTACTCACACATACACCATGTACACACACACAGCATGTGTACACACACACCATGTACACACACATACCATGTGTACACACACACCATGTACACACTGTGTGCATGCACACTATATACACACATATACCATGCATACACACAGTGTGCACACACACTATGTACACACACATACCATACACACACACACCGTGTACACACACTCCCGTGTTCCACAGTTGGTCAGTACAGAAGCCCACTGGCAGAGGAGCCCCTGCCCCAGTGCAGACGGCGGCCATCACACCTGCCTGTCAGGCACGAAGCAATTCTCCATCACTGCAGTATTTTTATACTTCTAAAAGCAGAACTGATCTTTTTCACAAGCTTCTAAACCTGCTAGAACATTGAAGAAAAAAAATCCTTCTGATGACTTAGGTTATGCCAAAAGCACTGATAAGGGTGCCAAATAAGCTCCAAGTGTCACATCAACCTCAAGCTGAAATCAACAAGCAGAACCATTTCTACACCCAAGGTCGTGACTTTCCTCTAAATGCCAACGTTGACAAGAGGAGCCCAGCTACAGCCCTCTCCACCTCCCCCGCTCCCCTTTCCTTCCCCTTCAGTCTGGTCTTGGGGTTCAAAGGGACTCATGGTGAGAACAGACTGCTTTGTTCTCCAGACCCTCTTTCTCCCTCTTTGAGGTATGCTCAAGGCAAAAAGTACCAGGTCCGTTTTCCCAGGCACCGATGACATTTCCTCCTTAAGCCTGCCTGCTTCTTAGCCTCATGCCCAAGGGCCAGCTCGCCAGTGCATCACTTTTCCTTCAGTTCAGTTCACTCATGTCTGTTCACTCATGTTCAGTTCACTCAGTCGTGTCTGACTCCTTGTGACCCCATGAGCTGCAGCACACCAGGCTTCCCTCCCCGTCATCAACTCCCGGAGCTTGCTCAAACTCATGTCCACTGAGTCAGTGATGCCATCCAATGATCTCATCCCCTGTTACCCCCTTCTCCTTCTGCCTTCAATCTTTCCCAGCATCAGAGTCTTTTCCAGTGAGTCCAGTTCTTTGCATCAGGTGGCCAAAGTGTTGGAGCTTTAGCTTCAGCATCAGTCCTTCCAATGAATATTCAGGACTGATTTCCTTATTAAGTACTTTTCCTTATTAAGGGGCAAAGCTACACCCACCACTCACACCTCTTCTTGTTTTTTGCATCTGAAGTAAAAGGGGACTTTTTTTTTTTTTTCCCACAACAATATCAGGCCTGGGAAATTGAACCTAAAAATGTCCAAATGGACCTAACCGCATGTGAGAGTTTCTGAGTCTGGGGGAAGGGACTGCTTGTAAAATGAGGACATTACTGTTCACTCCCGAACTGTGTAAACAGCACGTCTTCATCTGCCGCCCCCCATGGGTGTCATGGCAGTAAGTCCATTCTGCCTTCGAAACAGCTGCTCAGATTGTCAGGTTGTGAACACTGACCCCTGGGCTTTAAGCAGGTGCTCAACTCTGAAAGTCAACTGGGCAACAGACAAGGCAGCAAATTTTCTGGATGGTTTCCCCAGGAAATGACTTTAAGAGGCTTAAAATGGTCCCCCGACCACAGCTTAGCAATGCTTTCCATCCTTGTTTCCTCAGAACCTCTCCCTGCATCACCATCCTAATCTCCCTCCTGTTTCGGGGACCCTGTCATTCTGCCTGCCCCGGCCCCCCAGCATCCCAACGTCCCAAACCTCAGCAGAAGCGTCCCCTCGCCCTCTTGTCTGCGTGGGTTCTGAATTTTGGTGGGCGATTATCACGTCAGTAAGTACGCAAACGCTGCTCTGTGTCCACAAGCATCCCAAAGAGTCGCCCATAGCTTCCTCTCACCCCCAACTCCACAACAAGGTTGGGAAATCCACCAACTTAAAAGGCACCACCACCACACAGGGCTCTTTGCCTGTCCTTCAAAGCCCAGCCACTTGGCGGACAGTGACAAGTCAGGGGCCACTTGACAGAGTTGCTGAAATGCAGTATCCTGTTCGTGTTCCCCAGAGAAAAGTCACAGCACCAAGGGTGATGCCCAGCTGCTGCCACGCGGGCTCCTGGCTTGGGAACAGTGGGGCGTTGACTGCACATGCCCCGTGGGTCCCATCAGATGCAAGTGTCTCTCCTTACTGTGGATGGCTGGCAGTAGGGGGGCGGGGCTCACTGTAGTGAACTGTGTCCCAGGCCTTCCTGAGCTGAGTCCAGCATGGTTCTGGTTCTAGCTTACTCTCCACCCTCCATGGGGGCTGGGTTGCTCTCCCAACATGGGCACCTGCACATCCCTGCTCTGGTCTTATGACCTGCTCTGAGCACCTGCCCTGGCAGACACTGGGGTCTTGGCTCCTCACCATGGAGTGAGTGGCTGACAGGCCCTCACCCACCCTTGAACCTCCTGCTGGAGTAGCCCTTGATTCAGGGCAGAGTAGGCACACTCCGTGGGGACGCGCTGCCCCCAGGCTGGGATCTAGGTTTAGAGGTGTCTTCTGTTGCTTCTCACAGGTCCGGCTACATTAGTCTCCAAGAGTCGCTGTCACATCCAGGCACATGTGGACTTTGGAAAAGGTAGCGCACACAGGCAGCAGCCCCAGCACAGAAGTCCCTTCTCCTGCCGCCCCCAAGCAGTGGCCCCCAAACCTGACACTGCCACCACCACCTGGCCTGGGATGACATCAAAAGTTGACCTTCCCTCCAATGACTTCCCAAACCCTGGCCCTGGAATGAGTTAAAATCCAAGCGTGTGTGTGAGTCACTTTGTCATGTCCACCTCTTTGTGACCCCATGGACTGTAGCCCTCCAGGCTCTTCTGTCCATGGCATTCTCCAGGCAAGAATACTGGAGTGGGTTGCCATGCCCTCCTCCAGGGNAATGACTTCCCAAACCCTGGCCCTGGAATGAGTTAAAATCCAAGCGTGTGTGTGAGTCACTTTGTCATGTCCACCTCTTTGTGACCCCATGGACTGTAGCCCTCCAGGCTCTTCTGTCCATGGCATTCTCCAGGCAAGAATACTGGAGTGGGTTGCCATGCCCTCCTCCAGGGGAGCTTCTCAACTCAGGGACTGAACCCACGTCCCTTCAGGTCTCCTGCATCGGCAGGCAAGTTCTTTACCCCTAGCGCCACCTAGAAAGCCCCATGAGTATGAATCAGTTTGATTCTTACCACAGCCCTAAGTGGTACAGACTTTAATACCCCCATTTTATAGAAGAGAAAATTGAGCCACAGAGAGCTAAAATAACTTTCCTAAGGTACCATGATGAACAGGTTGGAGGCCAGAATGTAAACCAAGCAGTGGGCTGCTAGCCTAATTCTCCACTGGAGATGGCAAGCTGGTGAGGTTTAAGAAAGAAAAATAAATGAAGACACACGTCATGCCACGCCTGATCTCAACCATCTGGAATTATACTATCCCCTTATTTTTGTCTCTATTGTATGACATTTGTATTTATCCTTAATTAAGTTTGGTAAGTTTTCCATGGTTTTGGAATTTATATAAATGTGTCATGATGTGTGTATTCCAAGAATTGCCCCTTCTCCAGCTCCACTTTATTTTTTTAAAATTAATTATTTATTTATTTATTTGGCTGTGCTGGGTCTTCGTTGCTGCGTGGTCTCTCTTCTCTAGTTTCAGCAAGCAGGGGCTACGCTCTGGTCTGGTGTGCAGGCTTCTCATTGAGGTGACTCCTCTGGCTGTGGAACACAGGCTGGGCCCCAGAGCACAGGCTCAGTAGCTGTGGTGGATGGGCTTAGTTGGTTCATCTGATTATCTGATTTTTTTAAACCTATTCTAATCTGGTTACATGAGGCTTTAATATTGACAGTAGAATCATCAGTATCTCAGTCAGAAAAAAATAAATACATGCACATAAGATACAAATTTAGAGGTAGCAGTCATAGGACGGGACCTCAAAAGCCGGTTTATCTCAAGCCAAAGGTCTTTCAACCTGGGCTTTCTCATCTATCAAATGAGAAGATTGGACCATTGCAATCTTCAATAGCTTTTCCTTACTTGGAAAAAATGCTCATGTATAAATATGATCACACAAGGATGCATTTATAAATACGAGCACTAATATATGCACCTGCTATTGTATATTGAAATGCCATTTCTTCTCTCTGCAAGGCAAGTTGATGAAAAAGAAACTCAAAAGCTCAAGGAATGGCATTCATCCCTTTATGTCAGTGAGGAAAAGCTGTGACTGATGTTTCTTCTCGTAGCCAAAGCAGCTCTGTTTACTGTCTTTGCACTGCACTGAGCTTCATCTATAAAAATATTCAGTCGCAGGTAAATCATTAGGACAGTTTTATTGTTTTGCCAATATCTTAGGTGAAAACTGTCTCGATAACAGTAATTCCTTTCAAAGCAATTTTATGTCCATTGATGACTGTTTTCCCTCAAGAAACAGCCCCTGTAAAAGTCCCCACCTTTATTTCTCTCAAGTGCCTAGATGGCAAATTCAGTACTGCCCTCTTGAAAGTCTTGGAGTTGACAGAAGAGCTCGTGAGGTGCCCAGAGGTGGGTGTGCCAGTGATGTCTGCCTCCTGGCCATCATTCCCTGTCCCCACCACCCAGAGCTGCAGCTTCCCCCGGTGACAGGTGTTGGAACGCTCCGGCCCAGGGCCATGTCCTAGATCTTATTCTGGGCCATTCCATGGAGAGACGCAGGCAAGGTGTCTCGTCTCTCTCACCGGCACTTTCCCCACTTTGAGCTCCATCTGCTGGCCGTCAGATCTCCACCAAGACGTGGAGGTGTATTTGAGACAGGGAGGCACTCAGGAACAGGGAAAATGCCAAATTGCCTGGATTCCCCCAGAGGTTGTCCAATGAGCTCCGCCCCCACCTGCCAGGCCTCCTACCCACTAAGCTGCTCTTGTCCTTGCCCCGACAGGACTCCACCTGCCTGTCCAGCTCTGCCCTGCCTCATGGGCCTCTCCACACCTCCCTCCCATGAGGGGAGGCTCGTCTTTGCTTCTGCTTTGGCATCCTCCTGTCCCCTGGCTGGCCGTGTCATGTGCAGCAGACTGCAGGATGTGTGGCCCAGCTCACAAGTGAGAGGAACCCAGTGTCCATGAGAGCACCCAGTCCAAGTAGTCCTCTCATGAAGCAAATCAGAATAAAGACATCCTGCTGCCCTCACCAGCTTTTCCCTTTATCTGGCCCGAACACCTAAAGTCAACTGTAGAAGAACGAAATTTCCAGTGGCTTTATAATTTTTATGACTACAAACCCCCCAAACCAACATCTTCCTTATGAATCAGGCTTCTACACAAGCTAACGGAAATTGTCAAGCTTTTACATAAGTCCTGTTTTCTTTGGTTGTTCCATCTACGGACTTTTTGATCCTGAAGTTGGCTTCATCCTACACCTTCTGATACAAAGCACAGGATGTCCACAATTCAATGGAAGAGGCCCAGAGACAGTCCCAGGGGACACACTCCTGACACTCAGTTCCTGGGATAAGGCTGAACTGTAGGAGGTACCTGGGGTTAGAGCTGGGCCAGTGAAGGGGGATCTGGGACCTACCAAGCATGGGGTCGTCTTACTCAGGGTTCACCCTCAGCCAGTGAGTCGTGTGATGATGAAGCCCACACTGCTGGCTTCCCCTCCCCAACCCAGGATGACTTTCTCAAAGTCTCAAGTTCCTCCAATAAGTTTGGGGTTTTCTCTGCATCTAGCCAACCACCATATGAAAGTGCTTCACCAGGGGTAAAGGTCACAGCGCTCAGCAGGTGTTTTCCAAGTTCTTTGCAGAGTCAGTAGTTTTGTGTCAGGGGAATGGGCCTCTCTTCAGCACAGAGGCAAGAAGGCCTCTCACCACTCAGCTCACACTCCAACCACTAGGACACCTGTGTGCTCCAAGCAAAATTTTTAAAATTCATAAACTACGATCCTTGCAATTCAGAATCTGCCATCTGGGAGACCGGGAAGAGGTTCCAGTTCTTTGCCAAAAAGAGAATGGGGACTGGGAAGTAAGACAATGCCGCCTATTAGACCGTGGCGACATGGTGCATGAGAAACAATCAGGCCTTTCAGATGCGCTGACTGACGGGCAAATCAGTGATTGCGATGGCTGCCCGTGTTCCCTGACTGGTCGTTGGAGCTGTTGCAGAGGATGGTGGACAAGCTGACCTTATTCTGTGGTGTATCACTAAGAACAAAATACCCAGAGAAGGGCTTGGGCAGGCCCACGTAGGCACCTGCACCAGGAGAGTTTCTTAGAAGCGTATAGGGCTCCTTCACACTCTCCCCAGCAGGCAAGTTTGTGAATAGGTGACTGTGGGAAATCCTCCATACAACGGAATCATTTATGAGACAGTATAAAACTACCAAAGCCTATGGATTTTCAAGTTCCACCCAGAAACACAGCTCTGATGTGTCCCCCTTTCAGTTCCTGGTGAGCTCACTGACGTTGCGTGTAGCAAGAAGGCCCACTTTGCATGGGGTTTCATGAAGCCGGTGGCCCAGGCTGGTGGTCCAGCTCATATTCCAAGAGGTGGGGACTTTTGAACATGGGAAGGCCTCTCAGAACAAGTCCTCAAGTGTCAGAGTCACGAAACTCCCGGAGATCCACGTGCTCCTTCCTGGCTGGTCCAGGCACCTGGGCCCCTGAGTCCCTCTGGAAAGGCTGCCTACGTGGCCACCCCAATGCTCCCCCGACCCCTGTAATGCTGACAAAGTCCTAGAGCAGCAGATTCATCCTGTACTGCCCTGCCCATGTGAGTGTGGAGTCCACTTGTCACGACAGTCTGCTGTCCGCGAAGACCTGCAGCAGGTTTAATCTGGGCCAGGCCTGAATCCTGCCGCAGGCTCTGCTCCCACAGCCTCCAAGCTCCTCGGATTTCTCTCTGATGACACTGGCTCATTCTCTATGTAAACAATGCTCCAGGGCACAAGCAGGCAGGAAGTAAACAATTTAACCTTTAGAGTGTACAGATAACCAATGGGAATTTGCTATATGATTCAGGGAACTCAAACAGGGGCTCTGTGACAACCTAGAAGGGTGGGATGGGGAGGGATGTGGGAGGGAGGTTGGGGAGGGAGGGCACATGGGTGCATCTATGGCTGATTCTTCTTGATGTGTGACAGAAAACCACAAAATTCTGTAAAACAATTATTCTTCAATTAAAAAAAAAAATAAAGTGAAAAAAAAAAATGTCCCTGGGCCAGGGAAGTCAAGGGATATTTTGACTGGACAAAGAACAAACAGAAGGAGCCTGGGGTCCAGACAGGATCCTGGGGTCCTCGCAGAATCTCTGAACTTGTCATTCACACTTCTCAAACCAGGATTTCCCTGTTGATGATCTGGAAACCAGGCCTGACAAAGGGATGGAGACTCACTTGGCAAGGCAGGTCACACCACTGCCACCTTCATCTGGGAGGCTGCTAGGGGGCCCTCACAGCCCAAGATGGGGACACAGGGCTGGACTCTGCCTTTCACTCGAGACACAGCCTCGTGACCTCAGGAAGGTCCCATGCTTCCCTGCTCCTCCCTTGCACCCAAGAAATGCTCAGCTAAGTTTACTGTCCACCAGCTTCACTCTTTTATTTCTAAAGTCTCAGATTTTACCCCCAACTTACTTTTAGAATGATAAACAAAGGCTCTGATCCAACCTATGACCTCTGGACTATTATTATTTAATTATATCCCATATAATACCATTTATAACTACTGTGAAAAAAATGAAAGTCACTCAGTCGTATCCGACTCTTTGCCACTCCATGGACTGTAGTCTGCCAGGCTCCTCTGTCCATGAATTCTCCAGGCAAGAATCCTGGAGTGGGTTACCATGCCTTCCTCCAGGCATAAGGACATGTAGCAGTCATAAGGACAGTAGCTACTGTTTATTAAATACTGCACATTGGGTACAGAGCTTCACCTATATCAAGTTATTTGGTTCAATAACATGGGTATTATTACCAATAACCCCTTTTCATAGGGAGGTTAAGTAACTCACCCAGATGCTTATCTGGAGTTTTGAACCCAGATGCTAACTCTTGAGGCCACATTCCCACTCTCAACCCTTTCTCTGCTGAACACAAGCTACTAAAAGGCACTAGACTGGGAATCATTGTATTAAAATAAACAAAAGAGAAAGAAGGAAAAATTTAACTAAGCCCCATGTAACACAGAAAACTAACCAAACTGACCCATGGACCACAACCTTGTCTAACTCAATGAAACTATGAGCCATGCAGTGTAGGGCCAGGGACAATAAAGGACAGAAACAGTATGGACCTAACAGAAACATAAGATATTAAGAAGAGGTGTAAAGAATACACAGAATAACTATACAAAAAAGATCTTAATGACCCAGATGACCACAATGGTGTCATTACTCACCTAGAGCCAGACATCCAGGACTGTGAAGTCAAGTGAGCCTTAGGAAGCATCACTATGAACAAAGCTAGCGGAGGTGATGGAATGCCAGCTGACCCATTTCAAATCCTAAAAGGTGATGCTGTGAAAGTACTACACTCAATATGNATGGTGTCATTACTCACCTAGAGCCAGACATCCAGGACTGTGAAGTCAAGTGAGCCTTAGGAAGCATCACTATGAACAAAGCTAGCGGAGGTGATGGAATGCCAGCTGACCCATTTCAAATCCTAAAAGGTGATGCTGTGAAAGTACTACACTCAATATGGCAGCAAATTTGGAAAACTCAGCAGTGGCCACAGAACTGGAAAAGGTCAGTTTTCATTCCAATCCCAAAGAAAGGCAATGCCAAAGAATGCTCAAACTACCACACAATTGCACTCATCTCACACACTAGTAAAGTAATGCTCAAAATTCTCCAAGTGAGGCTTCAACAGTATGTGAACTGAGAACTTCCAGATGTTCAAACTGGATTTTAAAAAGGCAGAGGAATTAGAGATCAAATTGCCAACATCCGCTGGATCACAGAAAAAGCAAGAGAGTTCCAGAAAAACACCCACTTCTGCTTTACTGACTATGCCGAAGCCTTTGACTGTGTGGATCACAACAAACTGTGGAAACTTCTGAAAGAGATGGAAATACCAGACCATCTGATCTGCCTCCTGAGAAATCTTTATGCAGGTCAAGAAGCAACAGTTAGAACCAGACATGGAGCAACTGACTGGTTCCAAATTGGGAAAGGAGTATATCAAGGCTGTATATTGTCAGCCTGTTTATTTAACTTGTATGCAAAGAACATCATGCAAAATGCCAGGCTGGATTAAGCACAAGCTGGAATCAACACTGCCAAAAGAAACATCAATAACCTCAGTATGCAGATGACAACACCCTTACAGCAGAAAGCGAAGAGGAACTAAACAGCCTCTTGATGAAAGTGAAAGAGTAAAAACGATGGCTTAAAATTCAACATTCAAAAAACTAAAATCATGGCATCTGGTCCCATCACTTCATGGCAAATAGATGGGGAAACAATGGAAATAGTGACAGACTTTATTTTCTTGGGCTCCAAAATGGCTGCAGATGTTGACTGCAGCCATGAAATTAAAAGACGCTTGCTCCTTGGAAGAAAAGCTATGACCAACCTGGACAGCATGTTAAAAAGCAGAGACACTACTTTGCCGACAAAGGTCCATATTGTCAAAGCTATGGTTTTTTCAGTAGTCATGTATGAATGTGAGAACTAGACCGTAAAAAAAGCTGAGCGCCAAAGAATTGATGCTTTTGAACTGTGATGTTGGAGAAGACTCTTGGAAGTCCCTTGGACTGCAAGGAAATCAGACCAATCAATCCTAAAGGAAATCAGTCCTGAATATTCATTGGAAGGACTGATGCTGAAGTTGAAGCTCTAATACATTGGCCAGTTGACTCAAAGAACTGACTCATTGGAAAAGATCCTGATGCTAGGAAAGATTGAAGGCAGGAGGAGAAGGGGACGACAGAGGATGAGATGGTNATCAATCCTAAAGGAAATCAGTCCTGAATATTCATTGGAAGGACTGATGCTGAAGTTGAAGCTCTAATACATTGGCCAGTTGACTCAAAGAACTGACTCATTGGAAAAGATCCTGATGCTAGGAAAGATTGAAGGCAGGAGGAGAAGGGGACGACAGAGGATGAGATGGTTGGAATGCATCACTAACTTGATGTACATGAGTTTGAGCAAGCTCTGGGAGTTGGTGATAGCCTGGCGTGTTTCAGTCCATGGGGTTGCAAAGAGTCAGACATGAACTGAACTTAAACCCCTATGTAATAAATAATAACTCAGTTCACCTTAATTTCTTTCTTATTACACATTAGCTCAAAATTACTCTAAAGGAAGGAAAATGCCTTTTCCTCAAAACTCCAGCCAATGGGATTTCATGTTAAATTTCTGCAAACCCAAGAACAGCATTTATGTGCTGGTCATGGGTGGCCACACAGAGACTGGGCTCACCACCAATGCCCCTGTGGCTGCCAGTCAGAGCAGAAGCCCATGATTAGACAGCCTGCTCTCTCATACCACTTAGGACAGAACCATTTTCTAGACAGGCCAATATGCAGGTCTTGAGAAATAGGAAACCCACAAGCTTCTTTGCAGGTCTTAATAGGGACTCCAGTGAAATGTGAAACTAAATATAAGGGCTCTCCACTTTTCAACCAGCTTTTGGACATAATCTGTTCTTGTGTTGGCAACAAGCCCTATTATTGTTTATAATGAGGGAACAACTCAGCTATCATAAATGTGCACTTCCTTCTTTTTCCAAAGGTTTTCTACATACCTCAACAGCAGCACTCAGGAAACCATAAGAGAGAATTTATTGATAACAACTACCCACCACCATTCTGATTCCTGTATCCCACCTTCAGGTCAGCAAGTCTTGGTGCTTGAGAACTACACTCTCTAGGTAGGTTTACAAAAACGTCAACTCTACAATCACAAAATCAAACAGCCAACCAAGTAAAACCCAAGGCTATGAGAACAGTTATTAATTCCCCGTCTCCTTGTGTTTGGTCAAGAACCATATAAATGATGGTGCTGAATGTTTCATGTTTGCGTGTGTGTGCCCAGTCTCTTTGCAGCCTCATGGACTACAGCCTGCTAGGCTTCTCTGTCCATGGAATTTTCCAGCCAAGAACACTGGAGCAAGTTGCCAAGCCCTTCTCTAGGAGATCTTCCCAACCTAGGAATCAAACCCACATCTCTTTAGTCTCCTGCATTTGAAGCGGGATTCTTTACCACTNCTGCAGAAACACACATGAACATAAAGTTCCAAGTTTATAAACCTTTTTGATAACCACTCCTCATCCAGAAGCTATAAAAATCCCAACAAGAGTCTTCTTATTCAAAGACACTCCTATCACCTAGGAGGTTCCAATGGATTCAGGAGCCCTGTGTCAGGAACCAAGGTTAAATAACAAATATTTGAACAAAAGATGTTTCTAGCACCCCTGTCATAAGCAAATTATAAGAGTTTTAGAGCCCTGTGTTAGTAACAGGGGACAGAGACCACAGATTTATTTCTATTATCACACAGTCCAACCCCTGCTATGTGACTATGGAACCCTCACAGCAAATGACCATAAAGAATAAAGTTACTGGCATATTATTAAAATTTCATTGGGTCATTAATAACCATTCAGTTCATCATCATAACATATGAAAAGGTCCCCCAAGGTTAGGCTATTCAGATTTTCAGGCTTTCATTTGATCTTGTCAGGTTCTAAGCACAGGCGTAGCCTCAGCAGTACATGGCTTCACTCTTTCAGGCATCTGTCTTGAGCTAGAAGTCAGAATTATCAATTGCTTTGAGTCTCTTTTGAGGCATTAATAGAATACTGAATTTTTGATAAATAGCAGTTGCAATTGCCCTGTAAAAATCCCAAGTGCATACTGACTCACATGACTTCTGGAGCTTTAATTATGTGAACTCTCAAGTCCTGAATACAAGACTAGCTTCCCTCTGGGGATTTTGGACCCATAGTTCAGAGGTCACTGTGTTCATAGGTCTTTTGTATTTTACCTGAGTTATCACGTGAGCATTGCTAATTGGGAATTATGTGACAAAAAATTTTCAGATCTGTTAATATTTACAGATCTCTCTTGGCATATTTATTATAGCAACCCAGGGAGAAGGTTAAGAAGGAGACCTCAAACATTGACAATTTCCTGCCATTGTGACCTCCAACTAAAATAGGAACATTTAATCAAGGTTTTTTCGTTATTTTACATGTATATATGGGATAGTCAGGCTACCCCGGTAGGTCAGCTGGTAAAGAATCTGCCTGCAATGCAGGAGACCTCAGTTTGATTCCTGGGTCGGGAAGATCTCCTGGAGAAGGAATAGGCTACCCACTCCAGTATTCTTCCTGGGGAATTCTTATGGACAGAGAAGCCTGGTGGGTTACAGTCCGTGGGGTTGCAAAGAGTTAGACACAACTAAGCAATAAAGCACAGCACAGTGGATGGGATAGTCATTCATTCATTTGGTTCAAAAATACTAGTTGAGCTCTTAGAAACTGAGTAAGCACTGAAGATATTTTGATAAACTGAACAGAGATATAATGTGTAACAGAGCAGAGTTCTCATGTAGTTTAGATTTTAGTGGCAGAGACACTAAAGGAATAAATAAACATTATAAATATAGAACACATTAGTGGATGGAAGAGACAAATCAGTTGGGTTGATATGAGTTATAAAAGGTAACTGCTGGTTTCGGTGGTGAATCCTTGGTGAGTGTGACAGGGAAGGCCACTTGGAGGAGGTGACAACTGAGTAGACTGTTGAAAGCTAAGAAAGACCCCCTGACATGGAGACTGGAGAAAAAGCTGCACACAGAAAACAGTGCATGCAAAGATTCTGAGAATCTCAAGAAATAAAGAGGCTGTGGCAAACAAGGAGGAGAGAGACACAGAAAGGACAGATCATGTGGTGCTCCATCGGCCACGGGAAAATATTTGAATTTCACTATAAAAGGAACAGAAAGCCATGAAATGTTTTTTAAAATAGTTCCAATGTGAATGTTTTTTAAAGATCATTCTTGTTAATCATAAGAGGGAGATGGGGAGCAGGGGGCAGTTAAGTTATTAACTAAGATCTGAGATGCTGCTGCATTATGCTAGGGTGGTTGCAGTTTTGCTGGAGAGGAATTCACCTATTCAACATTCAGTTTAGGTAAAGATTCAAAAAGGACTTGCTGATGAATTAATGTGAGAGGTTAAAATTAAAAGAAGTTAAGAGGACCTCAGAAATTTGGGGGTTTAGATTACTTGGTGAATGTGAATTGTTTATCATTCATTAGTTGAAGAAAAGTGATATGTAGCTTATATGGCTGCATGACAAGTCACTCAAAACCATTTCATTATATTATATTGTGACTTAGGAATTCTAATTGGATCTGGCTCAGCACTCCACCTGCCCCACATGCATTAATAAGAGTCACTAGGTGAAATTCAGGTGGCATCTGGGCATTTCTCAAGAATCCAAGGTAGCTTCACTCAGACGCTTGGCATCTTGAAAGAAAGTGAAATCGTTTGGTCATGTCTGACTCTTTGCAACCCCATGGACTGTAGCCTACCAGGCTCCTCCATCTATGGGATTTTCCAGGCAAGAATACTGGAGGGGGTTGCCATTTCCTTCTCCAGGAGATCTTCCGGAACCAGGGATTGAATCCCAGTCTCCCACATTTTAGGTAGATGCTTTACCGTCTGATGGCTTAAAAGCCTCTCATTTTCCATAGTCTTAGAATCTTTCTATATGGTCTTAACAACAGAGTAGCTGAATTTCTCACATGGTGTCTTAGGACTCTAGCAAGTCCTCAAGAGAATAAAAAGGAAGGTGCAGTGTTTCTATGACCCAGCCTCAGGAGATCCACAATGTTATTTATACTGTCTTCTACTTGTAAAACAAATCACTAAAGCCAGTTTAGATTCTAGAAATGGAGTGTGTGGGGTGATTCTAAAGGATGTAGGATTTCTTTATCAGGTGATGAAACTATTCTAAAATTGAAAAATGTGGGCTCCTTACCATTAAGATGCCTGTTATTGCCAAATACAGATATCTGTTAGCTCAAAAAAGAAATTAAGGTTAGAGATATTAATATAAATTAGGAATCAAACAAGTAGAGATCAAGCTAGAGGAGTAGGAGCTGGCTGAGCACACCTTTGCCCTAAATACATCAAAAATACATCCACATGTAAAGGAAGACTGCCTGAAAACAAACTGGGGACTAGCAGAAAGAGTCTTGTACAACCAAGGATGTAAAGATTGATCCACATAGGAACCTACCTGAATAGGTAGGGCAGAAAAGGAAGTAATCAGGGTGGGACCTGTGTACCTTGGAGTGAACACAGAAAAGGAGAGGATTACATGGGCTTAGACATCCTCCCTGGGGAGTGAGCTGTTTGAGCCACATATTGGGCACCCCAGGCCCAGGTTCTGACCCTGGGAAGACAAGTTTCCTAAGCTGGTTGGAAAACTCTTAAGGGACTTGCAGGAAGGCTGTACAAAACCTAAAATCAGTTCATGGAGAACATACACACTGTTGCCTACCCCTGGGAACAAGGTAGAAGAAGCAGACTGAAACTGCCTGGGACTGTGAGTGGTTTCCACCAAGCACCCTGCCACATGGTTGATGCCAAATGTCTGCTCCACCACCCCTAGCTCCAGCACAGTTCCACACTAGGGTGAAGGCTGTGGTTGCTGATAAGACTGTGCAGTCTGGGAGGATGGAGCTGGCTCGGACCTATGCAGCATCTGAACAGGACTACAGCAGCCATAACTAGACTGGGAGCTGACCCTGCCCCCAGTAGGGTAGTGACATCCACTGAGGATAGGAGACATCACTCCTCATGTATGGCTCTAACTCTAGCCCCTGCACCTCCAGCCCTATACTCCACGACAGTGGTAGCTGCCAGCACCTTCTGGGGGAAGATATGGCATGTGCCCACTTCAGATTTAGCTCTCACACCAAAGCTACTACTTCAAAGTTATACACAGACTACATAAGGATGCTCCCACACAAGGACACCCCTTCAAGACCAGAAATAGGTAACTGTTGCAGCTAATTTCATAGAGACAGAAGAAGTTAAGCAAGATGAGAAGAAGGAGGAATTTGTACCGAAGAATAAGGAAAAAGAAAAACCCTAATGGAACAGAGATAAATAATTTATCAGAAAAAGAGTTCAAAGAATTAATAATATATATGTGTGTGTGTGAGTATATACACACACACACAGACACACATGGAGAAGGAAATGGCAACCCACTCCGGTATTCTTGCCTGGAGAATCCCAGGGACGGGGGAGCTTGGTGGGCTGCTGTCTATGGGGTCGCACAGAGTCGGACACGACTGAAGTGACTTAGCATAGACACACATATACATATACACAATGAAAAATTACCCAGTCAGAAAAAGAGATGGAATTCTTCCATTTACAACATGGGTGGATTCAGAGGGTATTATGTTTATTGAAATAAGGCAGAGAAAGACAAATACTGTATGCTGTCACTTATACATGGAATCTAAAAAATAAAATAGGCCACCTTCTTCTTTCAAGATGGACTACATTCTGCCTATGTGGTATGTAGCTCTCTCAATAAATCTGCTTTCACTTAAAAAAAGAAAAATAATAAGAATTCTCAGGTGATCCAATGGTTAGAAATCCCCTTGCAGATATAGAGGACATGGGTTCCCCGGTCCGGGAAGATACTACACACCTGAGGGCAACTAAAGCCATATGCCACAAGCATGGAGCCCATGCTCTAGAGTCCGTGAGCTGCAACCACTGTGCCCATGCATCACGAGGACTGAAGCCCACACACCCTAGAGCCCAAGCTCCACAATAGGAAGCCCGTGCACCACAACTAGAGATAGCATGCATGCAGCAACAAACACCTAGTGCAGCCAAAAATAAGCAAAATTTAGAAATAAAATTTTATTTTAAAATAAGTAAAAATGTTAAGATAATAATAAATAAGTAAAGAAAAATACACAAGTGAATAAAGCAGAAACAAACAAAGAGAGAGATAAGAAAATAACAATTATCAATGGGAGGTTGGAAGGGTGGAGGGGCAACATAGCAGTAGGGGGTTAGAGGCACAAACTATGTATAAAATAAATGTATAAAATAAATAAGTGAGACTTCTCTGGTGTTTAGTGCTTAAGAATCTGCCTGCCAATGCAGGGGACACGTGTTCAATCCCTGGACCAGGAAGATCCCACATGCTGTGGAGCATCTAATCCCTTGACCACAACTATTGAAGCCTGCTTGCCCTAAAGCCCATGCTCTGCAACAAGAGAAGCCACCACAATGAAGAGTGGCCCCTGCTCGCCACAAGTAGTGAAAGCCCACCCACAGCAACAAAGACTCAGCAGAGCAAAAACAAATACAGAAATAAATTTTGTAAATAAATAAATAAATAAGCTACAAGGATATATTTTACAGCATGGAAAATATAGTCAAGATTTTATAACTTTAAATGAAATGTAATCTATGAAAATATTGAATTACTATGCTGTTCTAAAATTAATACATTATAATAGAAATAGAATTCTTTAATAGAAAATAATAAAGTTAAAAGTAAAATCTTTACTGGAAATAAAATAAGACATCCAAATGACCAACAGTACCATGAAACATGCTCTTTGCTAATGATCAAAGTAATGCAAATCAAAACCACAATAAGATATTATCTCCACCTTTTCGAATGGCTGTCAACAAGATAAGNATGCTGTTCTAAAATTAATACATTATAATAGAAATAGAATTCTTTAATAGAAAATAATAAAGTTAAAAGTAAAATCTTTACTGGAAATAAAATAAGACATCCAAATGACCAACAGTACCATGAAACATGCTCTTTGCTAATGATCAAAGTAATGCAAATCAAAACCACAATAAGATATTATCTCCACCTTTTAGAATGACTGTCAACAAGATAAGAGATAGCAGCTGTTGGCAAGAATGTGGAGATAAGGAAATCTTTGTACACTGCTAGTTGAAACGCACATTAGTACGAAAAACAACTTTAAATTACAAGTATGTATGATTCAGCAATTCCATTTTGGGGTATATATGAAAAAGAAAATGAAAAGAGGAGTTTGAAGAGACATCTGCACTCCTACGTTTAATGCAGCATCACTCCACAAGAGCCAAGATATGAAAACAAACTGACCTTCAACAGAGAAATAGAGTTAAGAAGAACTTCAAATTGATTCTTAACACAATCAGTCAAAAGGGATGTGCAAATTAAATTGAAAGATTTAATGCTACCTACATATTAGAATTTGAACATTACTAGTATGTGAGATGAGTGCAATTGTGCGGTAGTTTGAGCATTCTTTGGCATTGCCTT